>CM076580.1:1739614411-1739826684 GCA_034641835.2 Pinus albicaulis | reverse complement strand
GGTTTACCATGGTTTATTTTAATATTGAGACAATCTTTGTCACAATGTGACGTTGGACCATGGTTGATTATTATATTGAGACAATATTTGTCACAATGTGACTTTGGACTATGGTTGACCATAAATGACCATGGTTGATGATGATTCACAATGGTTGACCATGGTTGATTTTCATATTGAAACAATATTTTTCACAATGAGACATTGGACGGTGGTTGACTATGGTTGACCATGATTGATTTTCATATCAAGACAAACTTTGTCACAATGCGGTGTTGGACCATGGTTGATTTCCATATTTTGAAAATCTTTGTCACAATGTGACGTTGGACCATGGTTTACCATGATTATAAACCCAAGGTATTTATATTAAACCAAAGGATTAATATTATAAATCTTATGAATAATATTATACCCTAGGAATATGAACCCTTAGATTCATAAACCCAAAGGATTGATATTCTAAACAAGGGAATAATAAACCCAAGGGATTAATACTTAAAAACCAAGGCTTTATAAACCCAAGATAATCATATTAAACCCAAGGGATTAATATTATAAACCCAAGGTCTATAAACCCCAATATAAATATTATAAACCATACAATAAACATGGTTGACCATGGTTGATTTTCATATTGAGACAATCTTTGTCACAATGTGACATTGAAAAATGGTTGATTTTCATATTGAGACAGTCTTTATCACAATGTGACATTGGATCATGGTTGAACATGGTTAACCATGGTTGACGATAGTTGACAAAGGTTGACCATGGTTGATTTTCATATTGAAACAATCTTTGTCCCAATGTGACATTAGACCATGGTTGACCATGATTATGAACCCAAGCAACTTATATTAAACCCAAGGATTAATATTATAAATATCATGAATAATATTAAACCCAAGGATTAATATTATAAACTCAAGGTATATAAACCCTAATATAAATATTATAAACCCTAAAATAAACACGGTTGACCATGGTTTACCATGGCTAATTTTCATATTAATATAATCTTTGTCACAATGCGACGTTGGACCATGGTTGATCTTCATATTAAGACAATGTTTATCACAACGTGACATTATACCATTGACAATGGTTGACAGCAGTTGACGATGGTTGACCATGGCTAACTTTCATATTAAGACAGTCTTTGTCACAAGGCAACATTGGACCATGGTTGACCATGGTTGATTTTCATATCGAGACAATCTTTATCACAATGTTATGTTGGACCTGACTGATTTTGATATTGAGAAAATATTTGTCACAATGTGACATTAGACCATGGTTGACCTTGATTGACCATGGCTGATGATGGTTGGTAGTGGTTGACCATGGTTGATTTTCATATTGAAACAATATTTGTCATAATGTGACATTGGACCATGGTTAACCATGGTTGACAAATGTTTACCATTGTTGACAATGGTTTACCATTGTTGACCATGGGTGACGATGGTTGACAATGGTTGGCCATGATTGATTTTCATATTGAGACAATTTTTGTTACAATGTGACGTTGGAGCATGGTTAAACATGATTATAAACCTAAGGGATTTATATTAAACCTAAGTATTGATATTATAAACACTCAGAATAATATTAAACCCTAGGAACATGAACCCTTAAATTAATAAACTGAAGGGATTGCTATTATAAACTCGAGGGAATAATAAACCCAATGAGTTAGTACTAAAACCCAAGGGATTATAAACCCAAGGAAATAATATTAAGCCCAAGGCATTAATATTATAAAATCAAGGTATATAAACCCTAAAATAAATATGGTTGACCATGGTTTACCATGGTTGATTTTCATATTAAGACATTCTTTGTCACAATGCGGCATTGGAGCATCGTTGGCCATGACTACCCATAAATACCATTAATTATTATTATTATTATTATTATTTAATAATAGCTATTAATTAGTTAATTAATTAATTATTATTAAAAAATTAATTTATAATAATAATATTTATTAATACTTTAATTAAGTATTATTAATAATAATAATTATAAATTATAAATTATTAAGTATTATGAATATTAATTATTAATAATTAATAAGTTATTTATTATTTATATATTATCTATAATTAATAATAATTAATAATAATAATAATAATAATAAATTATAATATGATTATTAATATTATCCATAATTAATAATATTAATAATTATTATTATTATTATTAATTAAACTTATTAACTAATTGAAAACTATTCTAATATATTGCAATACATTGAATCTATTGAAATTTATTACAATGCATTTCAATCTATTATAATTTATTGAAATATAATAAAATGCATTCATTCTATGCATTTAAGCTATGCAATATTTTGATGCATCCAAAATATATTGAATACATTAATTGCAATCTATTGAATGCATTTAAAATCTATGAAATGCATTGATTACAATCTATGTAATGAATTCAATCTATTGCAATATATTGCAATACATTGAAATCTAATGCATTCAATCTATTGCAATTCATTGAAATCTATTGCAATTTCAACCTATTGAATGGATTCAATCTATTGCAATATGTTGAATGCATTCATTCTATTGCAATGCACTGAAATCTATTGCAATTGCAATCTATTGAATAGATTCAATCTATTGAAATATGTTGAATACATTCATTTTATTGCAATGCATTCAATCTAAATCTATTAAAATCAATTAAATAATTTAAATATATTGAAATCTAAAGACTATTGAATGGAGTAAAATCTAATATCTACTTAATGGTTAAATCTAATATTTATTGAATGCACTAAAATATATTAAATTTATTAAAATCAATTAAATATATTCAATGAATTTAAGTTAAATATATTGAATGAATTTGAGTTAAATTAATTTGAGTGATGAACACTATTATAACCATGCATACATAACCTTTACATTTCTATTTCTTTTGGGAAAATTTTTCTTACATCCTTTTCCTTTTGTTAGAATTGTTTTCTTTCCCACATTATTTCCCTTTTGTTTTTTTTTTCCATTTTTTTTCTTATTTCATACTTCTATAATTAAACAAACTGTCTTGAATGAATCATTCATTCAGTGCATTCAATAGATTGAATTCACTCAATAGATTGCAATCTATTCAATGTTGAACATAATGGAGAATCTCAAATTTTAGTGAGTTGGTTCACGAGACCTTAGGATAGGAAATTGGTTTCTATTTCTTAGGGTGCAGTTCTAACTTCCCTAGATATTGTGTGCTATATAATAGCTGAAATGTATGGAGATTGTAGAGCATTCTGCGGAAGCCAGACTCTCCTGGTTCAGACTCTCTTTCGTAGAGTTGACCAGAGGGATTGTTGAATAATCCATTCAAACATCGTTTTTTTATCTTGGTATCAGAGCACAGTTGTGCGAGGAGAAGCCGTGCGCTGCCTGCCTACTTAATTTGTTGCGCCACAATGGTGCTGAGGAGTGCTTCCTTCCTAGCACTGCCTACAGGAGCATATCTGAGGAACACTTCCGGAACGTTGGACCGTTGTCATTCTTGCAACGCTGTTAGAGACAGGAGGGCGGCCTAGTTTGCAAGCCTGAGCCAACGTGACCAGGAATGTTGTCCGTGGACTAAGCTGAGCTAGCCATCCTTGCGTCGCTGCCATCCAATCTCAGGAACGCTGCTGCCATTGAGGCTTCGGGACCGTTTGACCAGGATTTGGGTTTTTCCTACCATCGAAGCCATCCCTCTAGTCCTTGGTATCACATTGTGAAGCAGGATTCGAGCTTAGAAGTGGAGGGAACTCTCTGTGAACTCAGGACAGTTAATCGGAAGAGCTGTGTACTGCCTGATCTTTCAACACTTCGCCTGCATGCATTGTGTTGCGTGGGGCATCGTATCCTCAAAGGAGTTTGATTGGAGGTGCAGTGAGCGTGTTGGTGGAGGAACTCGTACTGCGTGGAGTGCACAGCTCTGGAGTGCCTAACTCACTACTGCGTTGGTGAAGGGACGCAGTCCATAGAAGAGCAGTCTGTTCGATTTTCCATCCTAACGCCATCCTAACGCTGCTTCTTGTGCTACCTGCCGTGAGCTCAAGAGCACTGCCACCGTTTGCCTAATATCCAAAGCCTGTGTGGAGGAGCCTACCTACCTAATCGTTGCACGTTGTTGCATCCT
Source organism: Pinus albicaulis (assembly GCA_034641835.2). Taxonomy (NCBI): domain Eukaryota; kingdom Viridiplantae; phylum Streptophyta; class Pinopsida; order Pinales; family Pinaceae; genus Pinus; species Pinus albicaulis. The sequence goes on along the minus strand of CM076580.1, from coordinate 1,739,822,523 downwards.
ACGTACACTTCCATCCTCTCTCTTGTGTACACATTAAGGAACACTGCCATCTTTTGTTTGCCATCCTGAGCATTGTATCCTTCATACGCTGTCTGCTATAGTGGAAAGTTGTTGCCATGGTATGCATGAAAGCAATGACTCAAATTTTACTTTGACCGATTGAAGAGATCTCTCGTTGATTTGGTGGGTGAGCATGTTATTTTCGAAACACTTTTCTCTAAAATTTATGTCAAGCTCCTAATTTCAATAGTGGAAAGTGCGCAGATTTCAAAGCACTTTGAATTATTTTAAAATGGAATTTTTAATGGTTTTTGTTATGAGTGGATTTTTTTTTTAATATTCCTTTATGAGAAGAGCTTGGTAATAAGGTTCTTGAAAAGTACCTTTTAAAGTTTTTTTTTAAAGGAATTATTGTTGATCCACTTAAGAAGAGAGGAATTCAAAAAAAAAAAGTGCCAAAGAGACCTGAGAGAAATCTGAGCCAGTGTCATCAAGATGAGAAATCAATTAATCGAATCATACTTGAATGAGAGTAACAAACTTGATGGCTCCAATTACTCAAATTGGAAATTTAAGATGCAGACAGTGTTAGAATTACATAATGTCTGGATGATTGCAAATGGGGATGAGCCGAAGCCAGCAGCAGGAACAACATCAGTCCCAAATTGGGAGAAGCGAGAAGGTAAAGCAAAGACAATGCTGAAGATGTCAGTGAAAGACTGCATCATACCACATATCAGAGAATGTAAATCATCAAATGAAAGCTGGACCATATTGAAGGATTTGTATGAGATCAAGAATACAAATCGCCTCTTGTTCTTGAAGAGCAAGATTATGTCCATAAAGATGGAGGAAAGTGAAACAATTGCTTCCTTCATATCGCGGATCAAAGACCTGAAGAACAAACTGTCAGATATTGGTGAGGTAGTTGTAGATGCATATTTGGTCACGATTACCATGAATGGTATGACTGATGACTACCAAATTTTTATCACTAGGATAAGTGCGAGAGAGAAAATCCCAAATTTTGAAGAACTTACAGGGATATTAATGCAGGAAGAAGAAAGAATATTGACTCTGAAACCACAGAGTGCATATCTGGCACTAATAAAGAAGAAATTCTTCAAAGGAAAAGGAATCCATCACAGCAAAACAGAGGAAAAACATGGAAAAGACCAAATCAAACTCAAAGCATGCATCCGAATAAAAAAAAATCTCTAATTAAATGTTTTAATTGCGGAAAAATTGGTCATATTGCTAAGGAGGACAGAAAGAAGAAATTTCATGAAGATCAGTGGAATCAGAAAAGACATTTAGGTCATTTTGCAAATGATGACTATGTTGAGGACTTCAAATTGTTCATGGCAGACTTAGGTGAGAAGGTCGATGCAGACACCTAGTATGTAGATTCTAGAGCATCCACACATATGACGGGGAACAGACAATGGTTCGAAGATTTTAAAGAAATCAGCAATGGAGCACAAATCTACCTTGGTGATGATATATGTCATCAGATCAAAGGGTGCGGGAAAATTTCTATTATCTTACCCAATGGTGATGTCAGATATATTCATAATGTAATGTATGTGCCCAGATTGACAAAGAATCTGATTTCTGTATCCATGATTATAGATCAAGATTTCAAAGTTGAATTTTTTAAATCTAATTGTTATATTAAAGATGGCATGAAGACTATTGCTTCAGGAATTCGAACAGGAGGTCTGTACAAATTGGATGTGAAGACAGCACTAGATCAAGCTTTGACAGCATCGAGTTTGACTATAGAAGAGTTGTGGCACCAAAGATTTAGTCATATCAACTACAACGACTTGTTGTTACTTCAGAAAAAGGAAATGGTAATAGATCTTCCTATATTTAAACAAGTGCATAATGATTGTGATTCTTGTGCATTAGGAAAGATGCATAGAGAAGAATTCCTTGTTCGAGTAGAAATGAAGAAGAGAGACATACTTGAATTAGTGCACACAGACCTTTGTTGACCCATGCAAACAAAGTCATTAGGAGGTGCACTGTATTTTTTACTGTTTGTTGATGATTGCAGGAAGTTTTCTTGGGTATATTTCATGAGTAAGAAGAGCCACACCTTTGAATAATTTAAGTAGTTCAGGTATATGATTGAAAAGAAAACAGGGAAGCACATAAAAATTCTCCGTTCCGATCAAGGGGGAGAATACAAGAAGGAGGAACTTACCAAGTATTGTAAAGACCATGGGATATTACAGCAATTCACAGTACCCCATACTCCTCAGTAGAACGGAGTAGCAAAAAGAAAGAACGAAACATTGGTGGAGTGTTCTAGGAGCATGTTGAAAGATAAGGATCTTTCGAATGGTTTTTGGGCTGAAGCATTGAATATTGTAGTTTATTTGAAAAATAGGAGTCCTACAAGAAGTCTTGAGTTTAAAACTCCTTTTGAAGCATTACATGGATTTAAACCTGCAGTAAAACATCTAAGAATGTTTAGGTCTAAAGCATTTGCTCACATTCCAAAGGAAGACAGAAGAAAACTAGATTCAAAAGCCATCAAATGTACCTTTGTAGGGTATTGTTCACAATTTAAAGCTTATAGATTATTTAATCCCTCTACTCACAAGATTTTTGTTAGTAGAGATGTCATATTCCATGAGCAGGTTTGTGATGAATCTAATAAGAGCAATGAGGAATGAGATATTCCGTTTTTGGTGGAAGAAAGTGAACAAACATGTAACAACCAGGATGAGAAGAAAGAGGCAAAATCAGAGATTCCAGACACAACAATCAAGCCGAGTCCGTCAAAGGAAAGTCATAATGGGTTGGAAGCTACACCAACGCTCAGAAGATCAGGTACGTAGATTCAATTGCCTGCTAGATACAGAGAAAATGCCTTTATAACTAGTATGATGAATGTTGTTGAACCTTCTAGTTATAGAGAAGAAAATCAATGTAGTGAATGGAAAACAACTATGGAACAGGAATATGAATCTATCCTCAAAAATAACACGTGGGAGCTGGTTGAACTTCCTGATGGGAAACAAACCATAGGGTGTAAATGGTTGTATAAACCCAAGATTAATGCAGATGGAACCATAGATAAATTAAAAGCTAGATTGGTAGCAAAGGGGTATTCACAAAAAGAAGGTATTGAGTATGAGGAAACCTTCGCCCTCATAGCTAAAATAAACACTATCAGAATGTTGATTGCTTTAGCTACTAAGAAACATTGGATGATTTACCAACATGATGTAAAATCTACATTTTTAAATGGGGAATTGAAAGAGGAGGTCTACTTAGATCAACCTAAGGGGTTTGTTTAGAAAGGGAAAGAACATTTAATCTGTAGATTAAAGAAAGCTCTATATGGACTAAAACAAGCACCCAGATCATGGTATGAAAAGATTGATTCATTTTTTCTGCAGCATGGTTACAATAGAAGCAAGAACGATCCTAATTTGTATACCATGAAAGATGAAAAGGGGCGCATAGTGTTGATTTATTTGCATGTAGATGATCTACTTATTACAGGTGATGTTGTTGATCTAATAAAATAAATCAAGTAGCAAATGTCACAAATGTTTGAAATGAAAGACCTTCGTGAATTAAGATATTGTTTGGGTCTCGAGATATGGAGAGATTCAAGACAAATTTTTCTATCCCAGGGTAAGTATGTCAGAGGTCTACTGGAAGGATTCAGGATGGATTAGTGTAAGGCTGCAACAATACCACTACAGCGTAACATTAAACTTTAGAGTGAGGATGGCTCTAAAGAGGCAGATGTGACACTTTATAGATAGCTGGTTGGGAGCCTAATCTACCTAACCACCACTAGACCAGATTTGGCTTATCCAGTCAGTGTGCTAAGTCAATACATGTCCAAACCACTTGAGAGTCATTGGAATGCAGCAAAAGGTGTTTTAAGGTATCTACAAGGAAATGTAGATTATGGTATTATTTATACTGATTCTTCTGATGTTAGATTGACAGGATTTTCAGATTCCGACTGGGCTGGAAATGTCGATAACCGAAGATCCATAATAGGCTATGCATTTAGCATTGGATCCGGGGTGATTACATGGTGCAGTAAGAAATAGAACACAATTTCCTTGTCTTCAGCGGAAGCAGAGTATCAAGCCATGTGTGCAGCAACATGCGAGGCAGTTTGGTTGTGGATACTTCTCCAGGACGTCGGGGAAGAATAGAGAGATGCAACAACAATTAGATGTGACAACCAGAGTTCAATCAAACTTGCTAATAATCCAGTGTTTCAAAAGAACACTAAACACATTGATACACAATTCCACTTTGTCAGGGAGAAAGTTCAATAAAAAGAAATTCACCTTGTATATTGTAAAACTTGTGATAATGTTGCAGACATTTTCACTAAGCCTCTTGGAAAAATTAAGTTTGTAATGTTTAGGGAGATGTTACGCATATTTGTGAACCCCTTTTCCATTAAGGGGGAGTGTTGAAGATAATGGAGAATCTCCTATTTTAATGAGTTGGTTCATGAGACCTTAGGATAGAAAATTGGTTTCTATTTCTTAGGGTGCAGTTCTAACTTCCCTAGATTTTGTGTGCTATATAATAGCTGAATTGTATGGAGATTGTAGAGCATTCTGCAGAATCCATACTCTCCTGGTTCAGACTCTCTTTCGTAGAGCTGACTAGAGGGATTGTTGAATAATCCATTCAAACATCGTTTTTTTATCTGTGTTGAAGATGTCAGTGAAAGACTACATCATACCACATATCAGAGAATGTAAATCATCAAAGTGAGGATGGCTCTAAAGAGGCAGATGCGACAAATATGTTAAATTTACTAACATCAATTAAATATGTTCAATGAATTTGAGTTAGATTAATTTAAGTTAATTAATTTGAGTGATGAACACTGTTATAACCATGTACACATAGCCTTTACATTTCTATTTCTTTTGGGAAAATTTTTCTTACATCCTTTTCCTTTTGTTAGAATTGTTTTCTTTCCCACATTATTTCCCTTTTGTTTTTTTTTCCCAATTTTTTTTCTTATTTTATACTTTTATAATTAAACAAACCATCTTGAATGAATCATTCATTCAATGCATTCAATAGATTGAATGCACTCAATAGATTGCAATCTATTCAACGCATTGATTGCAATCTATTGCAACATAGTCAATCGAAATATATTAAAATTTATTAAAATGAAATCTATTTAATGCATTCAATCTATTGCAATATTGAAATGCATTCAATTGATCCATTCAATCCATAAAATCTATTGAAATGTATTCAATCTATCCATTCAATCTATACAATATATTGATGCATTCAAATCTATTGAATCCATTGATTACCATCTATTTAATGCATTTAATCTATCGCAATCTATTCCAATGCATTGAAATCTGTTACAATACATTGAAATCTATTGCAATCCATTCATTTTATTGAATCTATTGAATCTATTAAATGCATTGAAATCTACTGAAATGCATTTCACTCTATTGAATGAATTTAAAATCTATCCAATGCATTGATTGAAATCTATTGAATGCATTTAATATATTCAATTTATTATGATCTATTGAATGCATTCAATCTAAATCTATTACAATCAATTAAATCTATTAAAAATATATATATATTGAAATTAGTAAAATCCAATATATTTTGAATGCATTAAACCCAATAACTATTGAATACATAAAAATCTAAAAAATCTATTAATATCAATTCAATATATTAAATGAACTTATATTAAATGAATTTAAGTTAAATCTATTAAATAAATTTCAATTAATTAATTTGAATCATGAACAATCTCATATTCATCTAAACATAACCTTAACATTTCTATCCTCTTTTGATAAATTGTTTCTTAAATCTTTTTTCTTTGGTCATCGCTATTTTTTTCCAACATTTTTTTTCTTTGCATTTTTTTCAGGCATTTATAATTAAACAAGCCCTCTTCTATTATGAACTAGTTTAAAAAGCTAATCATTATGACTAAACAAATCTATTAAATGAATTTTAATTAACCCAATTTAAATTAATTAATTTGAGTCATTTAATTTATATAACCCATTAATAATTAATTCTGCCAAAATATCATTATAAATTATTACATTTAATAATTAGTTTGAAACCAACTCATTTAACGGATGCAAAATGTCATTATGAAACAAAGATGGATCATTATAAATATAGTTATAACGACCCATGCAAAATGCCATTTTGAAACAATTATATTAACTCATTAACTCAGTGGGAAGGTGAATCATTATAAGTAAGTTTTAAATAAATTAATTAATTTCAATATGAAATTATGTTATGCGAGGGTCAACCATGTGATATCGATATGTTTTAATTACATTACTCACTGAATTTAAGGATAGGGTAAACTCGACTATATGCCGGTATATTAATATACAGAAACGCAAGTTTGGAAGACATATTGGGCAAGGTCATCAACGCTCAAACACCTCATTAAAAAATAGAGGGAATGCATACAATAAGAGCACACGGTGCGCCCTCTCTCCTCTAATCTTTCTTCTGGTGATGGATGGCTTTAGTAGACTAATGCACTTTGTTGAACAGAGAGGATATATTGAAGGTTTTGCTTTCTCAAACTCTGTCTCTACTTCACATTCTTTATTTGTGGATGACTTACTGCTTTTTGGTTATTTGCGGCGGAACCATTGGTTCTATATCCACATTATGTTCTTGCGCTTCAAATGGGCTACTGGCTTGGGCATCAACTGCAGTAAGTCCTTTATACTATATGAATTTGGAGACGTGTAGGAGGTTATTTTCATTGTTGATTTCATGGGAGTCACCAAGCGTCATATCTCAAATGGATTTAAATATTTGGGTTTCTTTATTAAGCCATGTGGATACAAGAACAGAGATTGGATTTGGATTATTGACAGGTTGCGGGATCGGATTCAGCGATGGACCCATCGATGGTTATCGATGGGGGGTAGGTACATTCTAATCCAATCAGTGCTATCTCAAATGATTGTCTTCTGGGCTCATCTTCTTTTCATCCCCGCAGGTATTATTTCCAGGATTAATGGTATTATTTCTCATTTTCTATGGTGTGGAGCCAAACTTGAGAAGACATATCACCTATGCAGCATGAATGATATATGCAGACCCAAGGGGTCGGATGGCTGGGGTATACTTAATACAAGGGTTTTTAATTGCGCTCTGTTATCAAAATCATTTTGGAGAGCCATTACCTACCCGGGCTTATGGAATGATATCATTAAGGCCAAATATATTCAGGGGGACACTTTGCTCATGATCAGCTGCAATTCTCTCTCCTTTCCTCGTTTCATATCATGTATATGGCGCAGTTTTAGGAAGATTATTCTCCTTATTGCTCCACGTCTTAGATGGAATTTTCGGGATGGAAGTCACATCCCCATTGGTGCGGTCACTCTCCTTCAGCTGACGCCTGATAGTGGCCCCTCTCAGAATCTTGTTCATGGCCTTTCTTTCGGCGGAATTTTATTTTACTCTCAGATTATTCTCTGTTGGTCTTATTCTGCTCCTATTTTCAAATCGGCGGATCAACTTGGTTTGGTTGGTGCTGTGGTTGACGATTGGAATAGCTTTCGGGACTCTCTGCGCCGGGCGGGGTTATGCTATGCTACAGGGGGTGATAATTTAGTTTGGGGTGGCCCGATGAGAAATTGTTCCCTAATTGTGAAAGATGTCTATCAGAATTTTATTGCTACTGTTCACACATTGCAGGAACCAAGCACCTTCCGAGTATTCTCGAAGAGGAAAATTCCAATTAAAATAACAATTTTCGAATGGATTTCTTGGAAAGGTCGTGTGCTCACATGGGACAATTTAAGGAGGAGGGGTCATCATGGTCCTGGATGGTGTGTTTATTGTTTAGCAGCAGAGGAATCAATTTCACATATTTTATTTACATGTCCCTCTGTTATTCATATATGGAAATTATTCCGTTTCTTCTTTCCGGACCCGTCGTGGCTACCCGTGGATTTCATGTCTACAGCCTTAGTTTGGGACAAGTTGCACAGTCCATTTCGATCGCTGCCATTCTATTTCATTTGGGAGATCTGGCTGGCAAGAAACAAGCGGATTTTTTATCAGGTTCCTATTCAGATTCATAAAATCTATCTTGCCATTAAATCATGGATGGACGCTATCCCTTCGAATTTTCCTGATGACATTGATGGGTCCCATCGTATAAGACCACATGAGATTTCCATTCCTGCTATTTTCTTTGACGAGGCTGCTGCTGATGCCACAACTGGTTGTGGGGCATGGATTAAGATTTCTGAGCATGATCGTTTTCATATCCATTGGAATGGTGGTCCAGGCACTAATAATAAAGCTGAAATCATGGCGTTGTGGGGTGGTTTACTTATTGCTTATGACCTTCAGATACAGGTTGCTGGCATCTATGGGGACTCTAAATTGGTGATTGGTTGGCTATCCAAGGAGACTCATATGGATTCTCCGCATCTTCAAGGGTGGATCGATAGGACCAGGGAGCTATGGAAATGGATGGATAGCCCTCCAATCCATCATATTTATCGTGAGAACAATACCAGAGCTGACCGGCTTTCCAAGAGGGGTCTTCTGGAGGAGTTTGGCATTTTGAGAGTTGCTAATTTCTCAAATGGTCTACAGACGGGCGTGACGCACATCCCACATCCTTAATATCTTTTTCTCTGTTTCTATCATCAATTGTCTGCGGATGCTTACTTGTTATTTTGGATCTAGCGGACCTATAAGTACTAACACAGCTCTTCCATTCTGCTATTATATCAAGGTACTATACATATTTTTGCTCACAGGTGAAGATCCACGCCTTGGATTTTTCTATATGGTTTTGGCACAATCTACAGCAGGCGAGCGTGATCATCATTTTTGGCCAGCGCACCACTGTTATCAACTTTCTCGGCCAGTTTTGCATATATCTGTGTCATTAACATGGCCGGTATCTTTGGATCTCTGTACATATCTTTCACTTGCGAGCGGGCAACGGCAAGCGAGCGGGTACATTATGGCAAGCGAGCGTGGTTTATACAAGCGAGCGTGCTATATAATCTATGTGGCAGCCCATCTGATTTGTTACAGCTGAACTATTTATGATTGATCCTTTTTATGACCGAGCTTGCATATTCATAATTTTCATATCTAATCGCTTACTCTGGAGCATCCTCTTTTTCTTCTTCTAATCAATTACTGATGCTTCTTGAATTAGCTTCCCTTTTGAAATCTTATCAGGCTTTTGGAGTTTATTTGAACTTTTCCATAGTATCTCCCGATTCTCATTATATGATTGTATTTGTATTCGGGTCGGATCTAGACCTGTTCATGTGGATGCCCACTCATTTTGTTTCTGCTCAGTTATGAGCAGACTTATATGGGGCAAATGATGGTGGATTCTCGCTGTGTATCATCATAGCTGAGATTATATGAATATGTACTGTATATATTATCAATATATTCAGCGTTTTTTTCTTTCTGAAAAAAAAAAATGACGGCTATCAAATAACATGCCTCACATATATCAAATGCGACTTTTACACTTCCAAACAGGAATGTGCGGCTGGCCGAGAGATTTTCGCAGTGCACACCATTTTTTACTGTGTTGTAATTAGTGATGCAGTCTGATAGAGCTCACTCCAATCTCTCAATATTTTAGGGATTAAAGTGTGGGATTTGTTTATAAATGTTGAGGAATATTGTAGTTGCAGTGTTTGAATAATATTTTTATGGTGGAAGTGGATTCAGCATCCAATAAAATTTTTAAGACAACTAAAATATTGAAGTTTGGTAGTTATAACCTAAATTTACCAATATTCTTCTCTAATTTTATTCTTGCCCAAATTTCAATGATTTTAAAGGCAAAAAAGCAAGATTATTAATTTAGATGATTTTGAGAGCAAAAAAATCAAACTTGTTAGAAGATCTTCTTTTGACTATCTTCTTAAAGAAGAAGAAGACAGTCAATTTTTTCATTAAAAACTAATTGACCCGTTCATTAAAAGCTAATTTACCGCAAATGATTTGAACAAGTTTTTATTTTTCAGTTTACATTATTAAAACTACAAATTTATTATTTTTTTAGGATTATAATTTTTTATCAATTTTAATATATATATATAACTGTCAATAGGTTTAATGATTGATAATATGTATTTTCTTTGTTTTGTAATAATTATAGTTTTTTCGTGAATTTTAATATTTATATAATTGTGAATAGATTTAATGATTGATAGTATGTATATTTTTTTTTTACAATTATAATTTTTTATCAATTTTAATATTTATATAATTGGTTTGATAATTAATAATATGTTTTTTTTCAAATTATAAATATAAAATTAAAAGTAATTTACATGCATTTTTTTAAGTTTTACTCAGTTTAAAGTAAAGATCTCATATATCAATTCGATATCTCACTTAATAATATTATCTAATATCTATCCTAGTAATATTATAAAAAGAATACCTATTATCTAATATCTATCCTAGTAATATTATAAAAAGAATTGAGAAATAATACATATACACTCTCATACATCCTATTCCTGAGCAATGGCCTAAAGTAACTCTGAAAATAAATCATATATTATTTTTATAAAGTTTTGCTCATCTTTGTTGATTCTTTAAATATCTTAGAATCCAATTGACAACAGTGAGATCAAACAACTGACATAGTTGCTTTATTCATAAAATTATGGGAATCTGCAATCAAAATAAGTTCAACATAAAATTTTACAGTTTGAAAACTGAAACTATCAGTCTTCAAGCTATCAGTTATGGTGATCCACTATGATGTCATTATAATTTTACAGGGATCTTGTGAGAAAACCCTAGTAGAACATGGAGGAACCATTCCTGCTGCGCTCCTCCCCCAATATCAAGAGTGCAATTCTGTACAATATAGACATTGTTCACGACATATATCAATCCCTGTAGATAAATGGTATGGTTGCAGTCTGTCTCTCGCGTTTTCAAATGAAGACCTAGAACTAGATTTAAATACGAAAAGTTAATGTTTTCGAGAGAAACAGATCAACTTGCAAGAGATGAAAGTCTGTGTTAACGTCTCACATAGTTCTTATTAACGCTTTAACATATTGTGTCTGTTATCCAAAATGATCATGTGAGTTAGGAGAATTGGACCCTCTAGCTCCATGATTACTTGCATCTAGTGTTTTAAGCTTATGGAAAATCTGAAAATTTCCTTCATGGCACAACAATCTTGAATATATATATATATATATATATATATATATATATTTAATTAAAGTATTTTTTTTAAAAATTAATAGGAATTTTGTAGACTAGTAAATTTGAATTATGTAATTTATACAATTTAAAATGGATAAATGTGAATAAAATTATCCAACTTTTTTTATGAATAAATATATTTAGTTATCTTATTTTAAGCAATTTGTTTAAACTATTAAAGTATATTTATATTTTTATAAATGTAAGCAAATCCTAGTCTACCAAATGCAAGAGAGAGTGTGGGTAGTTTCTATTGTGAGCAGCATTTTACTTATGAGTTTTATCTCACCATTTTCATTGCTATTTTGTATTGTTATCAATGCAAGGTTGGTGACTTTTGGCTTGAGGGGTCGTGATCTAGGTTGAGAGTTAAGGTTAAGTAACAAAACCCTCTTACTATTGGCCCTTTCGGCAGTCACCTACTTGCGCAAGTCAAAGTCTCACGTGAAGTAGTATGGGGAGGTGATGGAACTAGGTTTCCACACCCTGAGAGAAAATCAAATGATGTGGGTGCCTTCAGTTCTAAAACAACCATAGACATACTTCGCAACAGAAGCCCTAACTAGACATATTTAGGTCAAATACACATAATACCTTATGCACGCACTAAAATAGACTTCGTAATCCTTGCAATATCCTTAATACATATTCTTTGAGCTCAAAAATAACAGATCCATTCATTCAACATTCATCTAAAGCAGGAAAAACTTGCTCAATAGATCTGAATACATATAACACAGTAATCATAAATAACATGTGGAAATTATCATAAAGAAAATAAGAGATGCATTTAGTACTAAGATATCATCCAAAATAGTTCTTAGTTCATTAATAGTTGAGATACTCCTTACAACATCTTCAGTCTACCCGCGAATAGAGCCAGCGGGGTCAACACATAGCAGGACTAAGGTCTCCGCGTACACAACTAGTAGGAGCCTTCTGACCGAGACAAATTCACTAGAATACCAAAAATACAGTCAGATATATATCATCAACATTACAACTTAACTTCTATCGACTCGATCTAGACTCCTATTTATACTTTTAGCCTATGCTCATCTAAGGTCCGAAAACCGTGGTTTGCGGCCCCTAGTTCTACCCTTTAACCCATTACAACTCGTGAGGGGCTTTGACCCACCCTAAATCCCCTTGACTTCTGCTGCGCATGACCAAAATTTACAAAAACTTTACAAAAATATATGAAAAATGTCTCACAATTCGTTCCTAGAGGACCCTGCTCCAACATGCCCCCAACACAATCTTGTGACTCATCCCGAGTCACAATGGTACTGGGTTCTTCATCTTGTTTTATAGCTCGTCAATGGCAGCAACAAGGGGCACCAGGATGCCCACGCTCTAATATGATGCGCTCTACACGATGTCTACCAGCTTCTGTGATTTCGTCCCTTCTATAGCTAGGTTGATACTCTACAAGGTCTTATTGAAGTTCTTAACTGCCACATCCAGTTCTTGACACAAATTCATTGCCTCGTCTGCTCATGACTTCATATGCTCAGTTACAATTTTCTTCTTCCTGTGGAGCTCCTCAACCTCATCTCACAGAACTTGGCTGGTCTGTAGGCGGGCCATGCACTGGGCACGAACGGGCAAGACCTCCTAGAAGTCGTCAAATGCCTGCTCGTTGGCGCGTAACTCCTAGTTGATATTCTTTACGATTGGGTATGTTTTCACAGAGTCCATAGTCCCATTGTCGTTTCAAGTTTCGCGGAGTCTTTATCAAAATTTTCTGAGACACTTTCAGATGCTTCTTTCACTAAGGCTACCCATTGCGCGCGTACCTCTACACGAGTCTCGAGTTGCAGCTTAGCCTACAATGCTGCAATCTATTGTTCAAACTCATCTTTCACTATCTGCATTTCGGTCCAGGATGCTTTTAATGTGCCTACCAAGCTTTCAATCATGACTTGTGGTGTGGCAGATGCTGGGATGGCCACTTCAGGAAGATCACCGCACAGTCTGTCAATTAAGTTTTCCAATTTGGCATGTTGAGCCACAACCGCCTGTTGCGTTGTTTTTGCCTAGAGAGACTCTTTTGTTTTTGCCACAACTGTTTGTTCTGCTTCGCTCAACCACTGTTACACGTGCGCCTCCGTGCACTGCAGCTCATCGGAGATAATTATTTGGATAGCGTGTAGCTTTCCACTTGGTAGCTTTGACAGATCAATTCCGACTTCTGGATAGGTTTCCACCTATGCACATAGCTTGGGCTGCTCTATTGTAACTGCTACGCCTAGGAAGGGGAATATTCGGCTATCAGACGTCATTATCATGGCGATCGAGAGGCTCGCTTGAATCGGCCTCGCTTGATATACACTCGCTTGCAAGTTGTCTGTCTTCAGCTGCAAGACTTGCAATCCAGATTTTAAAGCCTCCATCACAACCTTGTACTACACCTCCATGAAATTCCATCTGTATGCAGAAACAGAGGTGACTGCATCCACAATTGTGTCCAAGTCCTCTTCTATCAGAGTGACCTCTTTAGCTCCTCTGGCCTTGGTTCCCTTCCGCGTCTTCCATGGACCCTTTGAAGTTTCTGCACCACGCTTTGCGCTGCGCAAAGATTCGACACTATCACCGTCTAACCCATCTAGGCCACCAGGGTCCACACCAGCCTCACCTCCAAGTTTTTGCTTTGTATCCTTCCCTGGTTCCTGCTCAAGCTCTTTCTCTCCATCCTTCTATGCGCCAGTGTCTTCATCTTTATCAATGGGCAGATCGGCCTCCTTTTCTTTTAGAGTTGTTTCTTTCCCTGAACTAGAGGTTGTAATGAGTTGAGTGGAGTCGAGCCCCACTTTGCATGCTATTGGCCAGGTCGCAATGACCCGGTCGACCTCCACCTCAGTCACCATGCAAGGTAAGTAATACGATGCATGGTCACAACGCGCCCTGATCTGCACATGGTGCACTATGATCTGAAAATTAGTGATGAATTTGTATTTTTAATATACTAAAAATGATAATATTTGTCTTGAGTGGGTTGAAGCGGTGAGAGCACCCTCAAATAGTACCCAAAATATCTTTTTTTCTTTTATGCGCTTACGATCATGGGAATCCCATAGATTGGAGTAGTGCATCCCCTCGCATATGCCCGACTCTAGCTCCAGAGGGACTACATCCGTCGGAGTCTCCCATGCTATCAGTGCAATAAGTAATAATAGCCAAGAGTAGCAAAATTCCTTCCCTTGCTCCAGCGCCTAGCACATTTTCTCCAAAAATTGTTCGCAGAGGTACTGGGACTAGTTGTAGTAGACCCCCTTCTCGCATTGCCCCACCAATGCAATTACGTGCATGGGGACCACCTTTGGTCGACACTTATGCATAAACTTGCAGCGTATGACATAGTTTCCTAGGTGCACACCTAGGTCCACAATTGGCTGCGCCAAGAATCCCCTTCTGTCCCGCTTAACTTTGTAATCTTTCTTGACTTTCGCGACGAACTTGAGCTCGTTGCTTTTCCAAAAACATGTCATTCGATGAGGCCACTTCTTGGGTAGGCGGATGATCCGATGGATCAAAACAGAGTTAATCGGAATGCATCCCTGCATCCATAGACACCCTTCATGTAATAACGCTAGCAGCTGGTGCACACAGATAGAGGTGATAGGGTACCTTCCAAAATATGGAATCCACAGAAAATTCAAGATCTCGACATTGCCTAGCCCATGCGCCCGCGACATTGGCTCAAACTTTACTACATCATTGTAGATAACCCTTTCAAAATAGTATTCTGGTGCAAGCTCAGGGAATTTTTTTTCGTTCGCCAAGTTGTGATCATCAAACTTGACACTAGGTATCTTACCAAACACATCTTCACCAAGAGGAACAACCTCCATGACCAAGGTGTCAGAAAGTAGTCCCTCATTGTATCTACATTATTTTTGGCATACACGGAGGGTCTACGCAGCTTAACATATGGCAGTCATCAGGAGATGGGCTCGATGTATGCAACCCTCTCAGTGGCACACACTGATCTCTTTGAGGATTCACCAATAGGAAACCTGTCCTTAGTAGCTGGACGTGGGGATGTCACATTCCTCAGGGAGGTCCGCGGCTTCGAGGTGGACCACTTTGATATTTTTTCTTTTCCTTTAGCTGGTGTGGACACGACTTCTTCAACCTCAGGGATTACTTCATGGACATATTCCGATCTCGGATCAGTCGATGCTATGAGAGGCAAAGAGTGCTCCTTAACAGGTGCGCTCTCAGGATTGGTGGCCCTCATTCTCAGGTGAAAGATAAATTCAAGATTTCTCTCGTCACATGGGGTCTCTGCACCCTTACTTTTATAGCCAATCCAAGGTAAAAATGGTGGGATCTTCATTAAATGCAACTTGCCTTCATAAAAACTGTCACAAATCCCATAAGATCGCCTCATTAAATGCATTAAACCCACTGCATCCAGTAGTAACATTACTTTTTCATCCATTTTCACTGTTCCAATGGCTAGTTTCTTCTCTTGTGCATCACCGTTGTGCTCTCGTTGCACCTGTCTGTGCATTTCCTTCATGTCACACTCAGACCCTTTGATTCTTATCCTCTAGCCATATAGTTATTTGGTCGGCACCGGATTGTCCCTATATGGATTTAGACGGCTTCCATTTAAATACCTAGGAATATTCTCACCACGCAGAGAGGCCAAGCGCACCACACCCCCGTCAGTGATTTCCTTCACACTGTATGTCCCTAACCAATGTTTCCTGAACTTCCCTAGGCGGCGCAAAAAATGACTGTCGTATAACAAGACTAAGTATTCCTCTTTGAAAACCTTTAGTCGGATGTGCCTGTCATGCCAGGCCTTTTCACGTGCCTTCTACACTTTCTTATGGAAGTTAGCAATGAACTGATCCTCTTCTAAGACAACCAATTGTGCCAGACGTTCCTCCATGATATCAAGCTCAACAATATTGGTGAAAAATGCGATGCGCAGGCTTGGGAGAATATAATCCATTGGCATGATCGCTTCTTGCCCATATACCATCATTAAAGGTGTTTTCCGAGTCAACTTTGTACATGGTGTCCTGTAAGCCCATAACAAAGAAGGGATGCACACGTCTAAGTCATTCTGATTGGCATTACAGATCTTTGTGAGCATAATTTCCAAAAAAAAATTGAAAGCCTCTATTGCACCATTTTCTTGTGTGTGATAAGGGGTACTCTTCTAGTGATGGATCTAAAATTCCTCTGTTAGAGCTTCAATGGTTTCATTAAAAAAGTGCATACCTCTATCACTCATCAACATCTTCGAACATCTAAATCTAGTTAAAATATGTTCAAAAATGAAGTGTGTGGTAGTATCTGCATTGCAGTTCTTAACTGTCTTAGCTTTTGCCCATCTGGTCACATAATCTGTGATAGTGATGATATATCATGCTCTAGTCTTCTTCTCTATAGGATTGATCTATCCAACAAAATCTATAGCCCATTTATCAAATGTCTGCAGGGGCATTTCATCTCTATGAGAGGGCTTCCATGTTCTTTGACATGCATCAGAGGCTTGACAGTACATATGTGCATCATTGTGCAGTGTGGGCCACCATAATGCATCACGCAACACCTTCTACGCAGTAGCTTTCCCAGCATAGTGGCCTCCTGCCACCCCTCTATAAGCCTCAGCTAGGATATCCTGTCTCTCATGTTCCAACACATATCTTCTCAATACTTCATCTGCTCCCAACTTATACAACTGACCCACAATCAAGGTAAAATCAGCTGCGCACACAATCAAATCCTTCTTATAATGTACTGAATATTCAACAGGCACACTTCTAGTAGTCAGGAAGCAAATAATATCAGCAAAGTGCTCATCAACCACCTTGATAGAAAACAGCTTCGCACCAGGTAACCCTTCCTCCAGACTGATTGGTTTTTCCCCATTTTTAATGCATGACAAATTATCAGGTCCAACATTTAGTCTTCTAGGCTTCACAATGATTTCAATGTCATACTCTTGAAATATCAACAACCATATGAAAATATTCCTCCCGATCATAGGCTTATTGACCAGGTATTTCAAAGAAAAATGGTCAGTGAACATTTTGAAGTGTCCTCCTAGCAGATAGTGCTTGTATTTTTGCAGAGCATATAACATGGCCAATCTTTCCCTTTCTATTGTTGAGTAATTGTGCTCTACTTTGGAGAGTTTCCTACTAGAAAAACCCCAAGTGCTATACCAGATGCATCCACATGCACTTGAAAAACCTTAGACCTGTATGAGAATATCAAAATAGGTGCAGTGACCATTTCCTCCTTTAGTAGCTCAGATCTCTTCTGACATTCCTTATCCCAGAAAAATGAAACATCCTTCTTTGGTAACTTCTCCATTGGCGCGATGATCAGAGCATAGCCCTTAATGAACTTCCTATAATAACCAGTGTGTCGTAGGATGGAGTGCAGTTGTTTCTCATTATTGGGAACTTCTATGTTGATGATAACTACTATCTTGGTTGGGCCTACCATCAATCCTTGCTGGCATACTATATGCCCTAAAAACATTCCAAAAGGCACGCAAAATATACATTTCTTCAGGTTAAGAGAAATCGACTGCTTCCTACAAGTGTCAAGCATCATGCATAGTTTTGACACATGTTTATTTAACAATACAAACATTGTCCAGTCATAAAAATATTGCTCCAAAAACTTGTTCATGAATTCTTTGAACACAACCACGACCACACGCGTGAAGATCACAGGTGTATTTTTCAATCCGAAAGGCAAGATAGTGTACCGGAAAGAACCCCACTCTGTTGCAAAGGTGGTCTTGCTGCGGTCTTCACGCGCAATTATGATATGATGATATGCCAAAAATCCATCTGTAAGTGAATAAGCTTCTTCTCCTCCCACATTATCCAGGATCTCATCAGAAAACGGAGTAGGCAAGGGGTCATGCACATAGGCATCATTCAACTTCTGTAGTTCTACACAAATCCTTATCTCTCCTTTGGTCTTCTTCGCCTGAACTACCATGAAGCTTACCCAATCAGATTTTTCTACAGGCTCAATGATGCCTACGGCTACCATGTTTTCTAATTCATATTTTACTTTCTAATTATACTTAGGATTCAATCGGTATGGTCGTTGCTTGACAGGGCGTGCATCTAGTTTCAACGTGATTTTCATAACACCTAGGTCTCCCAAAATTCTCTTGAGCTAGGAGAAATTTGTAGGAAACAGATCATGATACTCTGTCAACAGCTCCGCTATATTCCTTACTATATCATCATCCCAGTCATCCCCGATTTTGGCCAACTTGGGATGTTCTTCTATCCTAGTGTTGAATTTTCTTTAACTTTAGAGGTTTAGTTACATCTACCATTCCCAATGAGGGTCGTGCAACTGCGCGCTCCCCTTTAGAATCAGGGACGTTGACATTTATTGGATCATCTTCAATATCCCCTACTGACAGGTTCCCACAATTGACAATGTGTTTGATCTACACATCCCTTGCTAGTGCAACACATTCCTTTCGGGTTCGGGATTCATCAAAGAGGAGTGCATATATGTCCTGCAGGGCTTCATCCAATTTTTCTGATCCCCCAACCAACTGAAGGTTTATAGGAAATCATCATTCATTGTAATCCAATGGTGATTTCCTCAGTGCAACTCCGTCTCTAGGTACCAAGTGGTAGGCATCGGTCCTAACTAGTGAATAAACATATGAACCCATTCACTCCAAGTATTTTCCTTTCAAACTTGCACCCACATGATCAGGTTCTTACGCAGGTCCCTCTGACCATAGAAAATATCAGTTGGTGGGGTAGAGGGAGGTTAAAAGTGAAACTTCATCATTTTTATACATTCCTCCCAATGCTTAAACACACCCTTATGCATATCCCACCAACATGATGGGGTTGAGTGCATAGCTAGATCAAGCGCCCAAAACCTTTGTTCTTTTGGGACAACCTTTTCCAATTATTCCTGATATAATTTCACACTACTAGAACCATCACAATAGGGTAGTTCTCTTACCTCTAAGGAGGTGCACTCGAAGTTCTTCATGAACTTGAGGCAATGCAAAGCAGATACATCGTGCAAATGATTTTTCCAGTTCTATATCTCACCACCTGAATATGAGAAACACGAACTATCCTTCTCCTAATTCAGCATCTCATCAGCTGTAGGGTTGATCCAATATTTGTCCCACATACTCAGCTTGTAGATATGGTTGACATTGTCTCCTTTGCATACTGGCTCTGTATATATTTCTCCTTTTGCTGGATCTAGTGGGACTATCACCCACATACCATCATTCTCAAATATCATGCTTCTACGCTTTAGGTTCATGATGCATCCCATATAAATGGCCTAATCCAATCATAACAACACAGGGTAGTGGTCTTCATCATCCATAATTTGTATTACTTCAAAATCTGTGCATAACTTTACTCCAACGATCTCTACCAGGACCTGGGGATGTCTTCCAAGTGGAATGATATTCTGCTGCTTATCCATGCGTAACTGAATGGTGGACCATTCAAGATTTATATCTCCCATATTCTGCCAGGATTGCTTAGGTAGAACATTTGCATCAGAACCTGGATCTAGGATGAGTTGATCCATCTCATACTCTCAAATCTACACAATCAAGTGCATCTCCCGACCAGTTCTCTTCTTATTATTATAAATCTTATTCACAACTTTAGTCTCTATTTGAGGTACATATTTTTCCACACAGTTGTCTATCAGGGCTTGAATATTATGTATTGTCTTTCGATTGTGCAACAAATTAATACAGGCTTGTAGAAATGGTTTGACCTCATCATCAGTCTTTGGTTCCATGGTAGACTTTCATGTGGACGCTCCTGCAGTAGCAAAGTCCTTCCTAGATTCAATGAAAGTCTCCTTTTCCTTATGTATGTTGAGTCCTTATTTCTTGTTAGATGCCTTTCTGATCAGTGGAAATACATCGGTCTTATTTTCCTCATCTCCTTTGGTGGTAGCACCACTGTGTGTAATTACATTTACACTTGGACCATCATCGCGCGGTTTAGATATAACCATTTGTATGTTTTGTGTAGGCGTCTATTGTTTTTTTTCCTTCATTAGATCAAACGTCTGACAATGATGCTCATCATGACCAACTGAAGAGCTAAATTCCTATGCACAGTGTGTGATAGAGCTAAAAGATTTCAAGCAAGGGCCAAAGGAATCAATTTGGGAAGTTAATTGACGACTATAGTGCACCATCAACGAAGGAGGTTTTTTTTACGATGATAAGCAACATAATGAATGGTTCATTTGGGACAACCTTTTCCAATTCTTCCTTATATAATTTCACACTACTAGAACCATCACAATAGGGTAGTTCTCTTACCTCTAAGGAGGTGCACTCGAATTTATTCATGAACTTGAGGCAATGCAAAGAAGAAACATCGTGCAAATGATATTTCGAGTTCTATATCTAACCACCTGAATATGAGAAACACAAACTATCCTTCTCCTAATTCAACATCCCATCCGCTGTAGGGTTGATCCAATCTTTGTCCCACATACTCAGCTTGTAGATATGGTCGACATTGTCTCCTTTGCATACTGGCTCTGTATATCTTTCTCCTTTTGTTGGATCTAGTGGGACTATCACCCGCATACCATCATTCTCAAATATCATGCTTCTACGCTTTAGGTTCATGATGCATCCCATATAAATGGCCTAATCCAATTGTAACAACACAAGGTAGTGGTCTGCATCATCCACAATTTGTATTACTTCAAAATCCGTGCATAACTTTACTCCAACGATCTCTACCAGGACCTGGGGATGTCTTCCAAGTGGAATGATATTCTACTGCTTATCCATGCATAACTGAATGGTGGACCATTCAAGATTTATATCTCCCATATTCTGCCAGGATTGCTTAGGTAGAACATTTGCATCAGACCCTGGATCTAAGATGAGTTGATCCATCTCTCACTCTCAAATCTACACAATCATGTGCATCTCCCGACCAATTCTCTTCTTATTATTATAAATCTTATTCACAACTTTAGTCTCTATTCGAGGTACTTATTTTTCCACACAGTTGTCTATCAGGGCTTGAATATTATGTATTGTATTTCGATTGTGCAACAAATTAATATAGGCTTGTAGAAATGGTTTGACTTCATCATCAGTCTTTGGTTCCATGGTAGAATTTCATGTGGACGCTCCTACAGTAGCAAAGTCTTTCCTAGATTCAATTAAAGACTCCTTTTCCTTCTGTATGTAGAGTCATTATTTCTTGTTAGACGCCTTTCTGATCAGTGGCAATACATCGGTCTTATTTTCCTCATCTCCTTTGGTGGTAGCACCACTGTGTGTAATTACATTTACACTTGGACCATCATTGCACGGTTTATATATAACCATTTGTATGTTTTGTGTAGGCGTCTATTGTTGTTTTTCCTTCATTTTATCAAATAACATAGGAAAATCTTCAATTACATGATCAAATTGTCTACAGTACCTGTAGGACTGTCATGTTGGGTT
The DNA here is from genome assembly GCA_034641835.2 of Pinus albicaulis. NCBI lineage: Eukaryota > Viridiplantae > Streptophyta > Pinopsida > Pinales > Pinaceae > Pinus > Pinus albicaulis. The sequence goes on along the minus strand of CM076580.1, from coordinate 1,739,800,772 downwards.
TGGGCAGTCACGTGCATAGTGTCTAGTGTCTCCACAATTATAGATGATTAATTACCCTCTTCCCCGACCTGCACCTCCACCTCTCCCCCATCCCCTTCCTCTTGCCAGGGATCCTCCATGTCCAGAGGGAGATGATGGTGATGAAGGGCCGACCTGCACTTTATAAAGGTTAGCATTTTTTATTATTAGATCAAACGTCTGACAATGGTGCTCATCATGACCAGCTGAAGAGAAAAATCTGCACCACTGTTGCTTTAGCTCTGGCATATACGCCCCTAGTCGAGGGGAATGATATGTATCATGTTGTCCAACTACCCTACATTCAACACACCATAGAGTGGAGGTACTTGGCCCAGCAACATCCCTAGGACACAGAAGGTTCGATCCCCCCACTTGGAGGTAATCCGAGAATATAGGGAACTGACGTTTGGATTGGCCAGACCCTTTACAATGTATGTACCATACATATGTGCCAACTTCTTTACCCCGATATCTGCGTAAGTTTTGAATTTCTAAGTGCATAGCCTCCAATTGACTTTGAATTTGAAGCTTTCCAAATTGAACATCTTCTCTAGGGACATATTCTAATTTCATTGGAACTTCGAGTGCTTCAGCCTGAGAATCAATTTTCTATTCATCCATAGGCTCGCGAATATGTGGCAGCAACATGGAAATGAACCATTCGTTATGCTTCTTATCATCGTAAAAAAAACCTCCTTCGTTGATGGTGCACTATAGTCGTCAATTAGCTTCCCAAATTGATTCCTTTGGCCGTTTCTTGACATCTTTTAGCTCTATCACACACTGTGCATAGGACTTTAGCTTCCTAAATTTATGTTTCAGGCCATATTTAATCTACGCAACAGTGGGATCAACATTCTGAGTGAGGTATCCCATTAACCAATCTAAAGCACGACCTTTGAACGCCATAATCAACTGCACTCTCTTCACAACATCAGTATTAAAATTTTGCGTAGCCCACATTGCATCAGCCACAAACGAAAACTGATCCATATCCTCATCCCCCACACCCTTAAAGGTGGGTATATTCATATGTGTGGCCATATCTTCTACAGATGGTGGAGGTGGTCGGGTAGGAGATGACTTACCCCTCTGCAAGTTCAACTGTGGCATAGCAAGAGGGATACCTTTAGCGCGTGTAACCTCACTACTCTCTATATGAGGTGAATTTTTGAGAGCGATGTACACAGATACGTCCCCTCTATGATTGAACCAAGAATATTTTCCGTTGTTAGGGGTTATTCACTTAGTGTGGCTACACAAAACACCCTTTTCACACAATAGCATCTTAACCAGTAGAGGCAAAGTTCATAAGAATTTACCTCTCAATCCCTTGAGAAATCTCCTTTCAGCTTCATAATATGAAAAAAGTTGATCAACTTCAAATTATGTCACAAACCTGCCCAAGATGTTGTCAACCCAATGATCTACTGTCTGGGTGATGGAATTATCAGTATTTTCTAACTGTTGGGTCAATTGAGGTGTCCACTGCGTGACCTTGCCATCCTTCCAATAGGTTTTGAACTCTGCTAATATTGATAACCACTCCTGCAATTAATGTTCAAAGGTCACAAAGAAGATCTCATGAACCTCTGTAAAAATATAATTGTTCTTCCAATATTCAGTAGACAACTTCTTACTTATGTTTTCTTTTAGGGAAAATTCCTGAAGTTATTTCTCAAACCAATCCTATAATTCATGCTTTAATGGTTTCCACAACATCTAATATCTTTCAAAATGATCCTGGTCCCAAAAACATAACGATTTGTTTTCTTGAGGGGTCCTAACCCAGGTTCAGAGTTAAGGTTAACCAAAAAAACCCTCTTACTACTGGCCCTTTCGGCAGTGACCTGCTTGCGCAAGTCAAAGTCTCACCCAAAGCTATATGGGGGGGTGTTGGAACTAGGTTTCCACATCTTGAGAGAGAATTAAATGATGTGGGTACCTTCAAACCTAAAACAACCATTAACAGACCTTCAGAACAGAAGACCTAACCAGACAACCCTAACGAGACAAATTTAGGTTAAATACCCATAATACCTTATGTGGACGCTAAAAAAAACTTCGTAATCCTTGTAATTATCCTTAATACATATTATTCGATCTCAATAATAACATATCCATTCATTTATAATTCATCTAAAGTGGGAAACAATTGCATAATATATATGAATACAGATAACACAGTAATCAGAAATAACATGCAAAAACAATCATAAAGCAAATAACATATGCATTTAGTACTCAAATATCATCCAATACAGTTCTTCACTCATTAACAGTTCATATCTTTCTTACAACACCTTCAGTCTACCCGCACACAGAGCCAGTGGGGTCCGCACACAACAGGACAAACATCTCTACACACACAGCCAACAACAACCTTCTAACCTAGAAAATTTCGCTAGAATACTAAAAATAGAGTCAGATCTCTATCATGAACATTATAAATTAACTTTTATCGACTCCATCTAGACTCCTATTTATACTTTTAGCCTGTGCTCATCTAAGGTCCAAAAACTGTGGTTTGCGGCCCATAGTTCTACCCTTTAACCCATTACAACTCATGAGCGACTTTGAACCACTTAAAGCACCTTGCCTTGTGTTGCGCACGAATGAAATTTACAAAATATTTACAAAAATATATCAAAAATGTCTCACAATTCAGTCCTAGGGGACCCTACTCCAATAGTGACTTGTGAAGTGAGTGCCTTGAAGCTCCCTATGCATAAATATTTGGTAGAGCAACATTGAGAGATCGACAACCAATCACTGGAACTATTCATTGTTTCATTTTTTCCTATAAGCTAGGGGCTTCCATGTTTCAAGGAAGAGTTCCATTATATTGAGAAGATAAGTCTCTAGGCAGATAACATGCACTAGTGAGAGATGTTGGGAGATTGTGCTCGCCTTTTGATTAGAAGCCTTGTGTAGTAGTTGTGTGCCCAAGAAGACAATGATATGTGTGGATTTTTGTAGATATGGAATATCATGGAACTCATTGTAAATCCTTCTTTATTACAAAGACACATTCATTAGTGGGTATATCTAGGTGCATATGGGACATCGTAAAACAACATTAGAGATAGTATGTATATAGTGAAAATTGGAGCTATGCATATTTTTAGTTGTGTGAACCTTAACAAAGACGAGTCAGTTTCATTACGTGAATTATTGAAGCTACGTGTTTTGGAGTTGAGGGAAGAGAATCCTACATGCTGTGGCGACTAGTTGTACACTACAAGTGAGGATGTTGAGTGTATTGGATGCTAAGTGTTGGAGCCAAATTTCATCATGGTATATTGTGTATGTGAATAAGAAGATGTAGAATCACTATAGAGACATCGCTCACATTTGTTTAAAACTATTATAATTTTGGGCATTTCAACATTTGATTGAAACTTCATAGAGTTGTGAGTGCATACAAACTATGTAGAGTGGCATAGGACTGGAGCTTGAGGATATCGTTGTGGTTGTTTCCCATTGTCATTAATTCTAGCTGAATCTTAATTGACACTCCATTCTTGAGTAACATGAAACAACGTTTGATCAAAACCCTAAAGAAGTGAAGGTGATGTTAGTTTGCAAGCTTCTGTGGTTATCATTTGTAAGATAATTTCTTAGATTATCCATAGTGTTATAAGACTCATGTCGATGTTTTGAGTCCTAATGGGGTTCCATCCTCGCGACTAATTTCATTCAAAATTAACCTTGAATATGGATCCTCGTTGGGATTCGAAACGTCGACATGATTCTTATAACACTGTGGATAATCCAAGAAATTCTCTTACAAGTGAAGGTAATGTTCTAGCATAATAAGGTGATTTGAAGTTTTAAAAATTGTAATAATTATCTTTCTAAAATGTGTGTGTAATGGATAATTCTTTGGAAATTTTTTATTTTAATGAATTAAATAAGTCAGATGGGTCCAATTGTGTGAATTCAAAGTTCAAGATTTAGAACTTGATGGAAGCGGAAAATATCTCACCCATTGTATCCATAAGTGAATTCAAATCTAAATCCCCTACAAATTGGGTTTAGGATTGGGAGCGCCGTGAGAGTAAAGAAAAATTTCTTCTCAAAAGGTCCATGAAGCACAATATTATTCTACCTATAAGAGACTACAAGATGTCTAAGGAGACTTGAAGTATCCTTTAGGGTTTGTATGAAACATTGAATGAGAAATGAGTTTTGTTCTTAAAAAGTGAATTTATTTCAATGAAAATGGAGGAGAATGAGAATGAGAATAACTTTATTTCGAGAAATAAATATTTGAAAGAAAAACAAGGTGATGTGGGTGAAAATATCTCAAACATAGATCTAGTATCTATAACAATAAATGGTATGATAAAAGAACATCATATTTTTATTGCAGGTCTTGTAGCTCTGAAAACATATCCTACATTTGATGAAATCATTGGTATTCTTCTGTAAGGAGAACAACAAAGGATAAATCTTAATTTTAGATATGTAAATTCATACTTGGCCTTGATGGAAAAAGGGAAATATCCTTATAGAGAAAAACCATAGGAAATAAATGAGGGTAGTAAGCCATCATATGTAGAGCCACGTCGAGGTATGATACCACAAAATTTTGATGCTAATATTAAAAGGAAATATGTGTGTTCTTGTTATGGCAGGTTTGGACATTATTCTAGATATTGCTTTAAAAGGATTAATCACGAGTCTAAACATAAGAAAAAAAGGAATGTTGGTCATTTTAATAATAGATGAGAAACAATAAATGAAAACTTCAAAAATATCCATTAGAGGAAATTTCAGTCTAAAAGTACCCATGAAATTTTCACGTAATTTCATTGTCATAATATGTAAATGAATCAAAATCCTTAAAATTGAAAAAGAGGTACACGTAAATATTTTAGAGGAAAAAAAAATACTTTTTTTGATTTTATTTTTGGTTTATCCCCTTATAGTTTTATTCAAATTTCAAGCGTAGACACACTTTGGATGTAGAATAAAATTTTGCACCCAAAAAGTACCCATTATGCATAATTTTTAGAAAACCCACATTGATAAGAAATGAAGATACATTAAAAAAGTGTGTTTAACACGTTTTTTAATGTATCTTCAATTTCTATCAATGTGGGTCTTCTCAAAAATATGCCTAATGGATACTCGTTGGATGAAAAATTTAATTCCGCATCACATGAGTGTCTACATTTCAAAATTTTGTAAGCCTATAAGGAGATAAGCCAAGAATACAATTAGAAAAAGTAGTTTTCTTCATTTCCCTCCAAAATTCATAAATCTTATTTTATTATTTTCAGTATTATTTTATTATTTTTCCTTAGGAGGCCAATTTTAGGCTGAAAGTTCGTCTAATGAAATTATTTATTTCATATGTCAAACTATCTATTAAAATAGATGACTTAAATTCATGGTTTATTGATTAGAGCATCTCTATTTATAATTTTTGTAATAAGGAAACAAATAATGGTGCTAATATATATCTTTGGATGACCGCTCACATCAAATTAAAGGATATGGTGATATATTTGTTACATTAAAAAATGGTTATTTAAGAAAAAAAAAATTATGATGCATATTCCTAGTATAAAATTAACTTAATCTTGGTTTTTTCCATAATAGATCAAGAATTGGAGGTAGAAATTGTATGACACATTTTGTGGTGAAATATATGTGAGATCATTGAAAAATTATTGTAAGAAGAGTTAGAATTATAGTTTTATAAAAACTTGATATGACAAGCAAGAGTCGTGAATCATTTCCATACACAACCATAACAATAGAAGTTTTATGGCACCAATTATCATGATTTGTTATATAAAAAAAAAAGAATAAAAAACGCACTTCCATTTCTTATAAATTAACATACCGCGTGTTAAAGGTGTGCACTATGAATTCTACATATGGAATAATTCCCTAATCAAAAAAATAAAATAAAAATAGAGATTCATGAAGTTGTAGGTATAGATGTGTGTGATCCAATGTGGTTAAGGTCACTTGGTGAAGAATATCGTTTCCTTATTTTTATTGATGGTAGAAAAAAAATTACATGGATTTATTTTATAAGAAAGAAAATTGATGTACTTTAATACTTTAAATAATTGAAAAATATGGTTGAGAAGAAAACATATAAATACATCAAAATCCTTTGAATAGATCAAGGAGAAGAATATATAGCAGGTTCATTCAAAAAGTACTATAAAGCTAATGGAACATCAAAATAATTTGATTAGATCAAGGAGAAGAATATATATTAGGTGTATTCAACAAGTACTGTAAAGCCAATGGAATTGTGCAACAATATACAATGACACATTTTTCACAAGAAAATGATGTAACCGACATACTAATAATAATAATAATGAAAAAAAAAACCCTTAGTGAATGTGAACGGGGCATGATAAAAGGTAGAAATAGCACTACTTATGTTAATTTGAAAAATAAAATTCTAACTAAAATTTTCTACCATAAAAACTATTTTGAAGATATTTATGGGCATAAAACAATAGTAAGTCATTTAAGAATATTCAGAAGAAACACATTTTGTATGTTGCTAAAGAAGATAGGAGAAAACTTGATGCAAAAGAAATCAAATGCATTTTTGTTGGTGACTATTATGATCATAAAGCATATAGGATATTTTATCCTTGTGCACATAATTGTTTTTGCAAGTAAAAGTATGTTATTTCATGGGAATAAATATAAACACTATAAGGTGGATAATTATGATGCATGGAATATTCCTTACAATTATGATGATAATGTAAAAGAAGTAGTAGATGATAAACAAGAAAAAAAATATGAGGAAGAATCCAAAAACATAGACACTACAAGAAACCAAACCACACCAAGAGGAGAAGGACATTCACCAAAAATTGAACAAGAGGTGACAACGGTGAAGTACCAAGAAGGTCATCTCACCAAACTCAACTCCCTGTATGGTATAAAGAATATTCCTTGATTACTAAAGTAATGAATGTCATAGAAATTTTAAATTTTGAACAAGATAAATACCTTAAATAATGAAGATATCTAATGAAGGAAGACGATGAGCCCATAATGAAAAATGATAGATGGGAATTAACAAAATTTCATGAAAATAAAGTTCTCTTAGGATCCAAATAATTTTTCAAGTAAAATTCAATGTTGATAGTAGTATATATAAATATATTTCTATATTGGTTGCAAAATGTTATTCAGAAAAGAGGGAATCAATTATGAAGACACTTTTCCACCATTAGCTAAGACAAAGGGCATTATATTAGTCATTTCTTTAGCTACAAAACATAATTGGAAACTACATCAATTAGATGTTAAGTATGATTTTCTAAATGGGGATTTAAAGGAAGAAGTGTAACTTGTTCATCCAAAAGAATTTGTAGAGAAGGTTCAAGAGCATGTTGTTTTCAAATTTTAAAAATTATTTTATGGATTGAAATAGGTGTCAAGATCTTGGATGTGAAGATTGACTGTTTTTTTCCCCAGATAGGCTTTATGAAAAGTAAGAGTGATTCTAATGTGCATATTAATTCATATCATAATATCAATATTGATTTTAATTCCTTGTATGTTGATGATCATATCATAATAGACAATGTATCAAAGTTGATTAAAGAAATTAAAATATAGTTGCCTTAGCTTTTTGAGATGAAAATCCTTGGTGAATTGCATTAATACTTAGGTCTTGAAATACAGAGTGAATATGGTAAGATATTAGTCACAAAAATAAAGTGTATGAGGGAGCTACTTAAGAGGTTCAATATGAATCAGTGTAAGGCAGTGTCAATTCTTTTAGAGCAAAGTGCTAAACTCTACAGCGATGATGGGAAAAAAGAGGTGGATGGTACATTGTGTCATTATTTGATGGGAATCTTAAATTATCTCACTACAACCAAGCCTGATATAGAATATTCAGTCAAAATCCATAGTCAATTCAAGGTCAAGCCTAATCAAGGCAACTACAAAGCCTAAAAGAGAGAGTTTAAAAAAGACTACAAATTTCAGTATTAAATATATTAATGAATCTCATGTTGAGTGTGTAGGTTAATTTATATCAACTTGGGTCAAAAGTATTAATGATTGAAAATAAACCATAGGATATGAACTTAACCTTTGATATGAGATTTTATCATGGAGCAACATGAAATAGGAAATTATTTGTGGTTTTCAAGCTTTTGCGGTTATCCTTTGTTGAAGAAATCTCTGGATTATCCACAGACCCCTTTTAATTCCTTAAAGAGCCAATTATTTATTTATCACTGATTGAAGAAAAATATAAAGTATTATGTAATGCTACTTGTAGTGTAGTTTTGCTAAGGGATATTCTTGAAGATGTGGGAGAAAAAAATAATGCTAACAATTATCAGATGTGATAATCATATGTCTATCAAACTAGCCAAATATCATTTGTATCATAAAATATTAAAGCACATTGTGACCCAACATCATTTTGTAAGGGAAAAGTTGCAGACAAAGGAGATTGATCTAAATTATTGTAATATAAATTAAAACATGGTTTACTTATTCACCAAAAGTCTTGGAAATACAACATTTGAAATATGTAGAAACCATTGAGCTATTGTAGAGAACACATATGTTCATTAAGGGGAAGTGTAAGAAATAAGGAAATTTTTCTAGAAATAAACATTATTAGAGTTTGTTATTAATTATTTAGGCTTTGTAATGTGTTGTTAGGATTTATTGTCTTTCTTAGTTTTCAAATCCTATTTTTTAGGAATTTGATCAAAATATTTAACTATAATATATATTCCTATAAATTTAAGAAAATGTTAGTTTAATAAATGTGAGAGAAAGTGTATATAGTTTCCAACGTTTCACCTGTGAAATGTATCTCACCATTTCTATTAATTGTTTTATTTTATTTATTTTTAAATTAATTTATATATTTAAAAATAATTTTGAAAACAAAAATCTACAATTTGAAAATAAATGTATTTATACATTTAAAAATACAATTTCAAAATGAAAATTTTCAATTTGAAAATAATTATTTCATTCCACAATGCAATAACATCATGGTATGGTGTTTAGATTGCGTAGTTGAGTCACTGATAAATAAAAGTTAGTTTTTTTTCATTTTTTCAAATTTAAAGAATGGTTCTTATTAATATAGTCTAAGGGGGTGATGTTTTTTCCCAGAAAAGAATAAAAAAATATGGCACAATTTTGATGAAACTCGATGGAAATTTTTGGAAATCCACGTTAAATTTTGCAAGCTTCAAAATTTTATGTGCTCAAATAGTTCTTGATGGTGTTGAATCCATTTCTGGGATGGGTGACCTCTTGGGAAGTCCTGGTTACCAGGTGCAAGCCCTGGAAGTGATGATTGATGCTATTTGATTCATTTCACTAGTTTCAATCCCACTTATTCACCCCTATGAGCATCACCCGATGCAATGAGTGCTAAGTGGACTATTCAAAAATCATGAAAAATTAGTTAGTTACGACTACGTCTCATGGAAATGGTCATAGATTAATGACTTAATTAAGGCAGTTGAATCCCAAAAATGATACCTAATATAATGCATTGTGAAAACCCCTCATAATGAAAAAAATAGTTAAACACTACCACAATTATATTTCTTGAAACAAAACTGTCAAATTCCAATGAAAAATTTACCATCTAGGCAAAATCTCCTAGTTAGACAATGCCCTCTCTAGTACATGGTCTCAATTGAATTCCCCATGATAATATCACTATGTGTATTAATTTTCAAATAAAATAATTATACTATCAATATATTTAAATTTGTTTGACATGTGATTATACTAGAAATTGCACTAGATGTTGCAAAGGAAACGTCGTAAGGAAATAGGATATGACACAAATTAATGTTTCTTTGACAACTATTGAAAGTTATAAAATTATCAACAAAAGGTAAGGACCATGCTACAATGAAATCTTAATTCAATACTGCTTCCTTAACCTTTACAAATCATGATGTCTATTTTGAAGTAAATATGCGTGCAGATTTATTCACTTCAAAATATGTTGTTCTATGTTGTCTTTTTTTAGGTACTCTTGTTTCCAACATGAAGAATCTTAAGATTATACTATAATGAACCCATATTTTATGCAAATCCTACTTCCATATTGATGAGGATTTTATATGAATGTCATTAACAATTTTAAGTTTATTTGATTTCATTCTCACTAAGTATGATTTTTTCTTTGTGGATTCTTAACCTATTAAAGCTTGTTTAATCTACTAAGATTTCATTATATTTCTAAGTGTCCTAAAAGGAAGTTATTTATAGTTTAGTATCTAATATGAAGTTGTTCTCTTTGGTTCTTTGTGAAGATAGTAAAAAATATATGTAGAGCTGCATCTTATCACTTCAAGAGAAACAAAAAGAAGCCTTTTGAGAAAAGACCTCTAGCACTGAGAGAGATTTGGTAGCAGTTGTGGAATTGGTGAACGTGTCTTTCTTTTTGGTGTTGGCTACTAGGCATATCCTTATTAATCTTGTATAGAAGAAAGTAAAATTTCATTTAGCTTATACTACATTAACCATGAAATTGTCAACATTCAAGGCACACTTTCCATCACATTTGTATAACAAATTATAAGAGAGTATCACACTTTTATTATCATATCTAAATGCTCCTATATGTAATGGTGGTGGATTTCATCACTTCAAGAGTAGTAAAAAATATTTTATTTAGAAAATAACTCTGACACTCAGTGATATTTTTTAGCAACTGTGGAAATGGAAAAGATGACTTGCTCTTAAAACATATTTGTTTTGTTGCAAGCATTATAGAAACTTGTCCTTCCATCAATAGCATGGGAAAAAAATCCAATTTAACAATTGTTTTTAATTTGATTGAACTACATTTGTTTTTAAATTTGAATGACCTATAGGGACAAGATAAGGGTAGAAGTACAATTTTGAAATTTCTAACGCACTACTAGATTGGAAAAAATCCTACTTCCATACTGATGAGTGTTTTATATGGATGTCGTTAACCATTTTTTTTTTTTTTGATTTCATACTCACTGAGTATGTTTTATCCTTTGTGGTTTCTTGGAATTTAAATATTTTTTAATCTTCTAAGTTTTGATTATATTTCTAAGTGTCTTAAAAGGAACTGATTTATATATCTGTAACTAATAGAAGTTGGTATCTTTTGTTCTTAGTGTAGATAGTAAAAAATATATGAAGTGGTGGCTTTCATCACTTCAAGAGAAATAAAATGAATGGTATTGAAAAAATAAATCTAGCACCGAGATTGTTATGCGAAATTTATGATCGAAGATAAAAGTAATGTCCCTAGACCTAGTAGATTGGTATAGAACAACAAAATACAAAAAATGTAAAGTTTTACTTAAGGAAATTAAAGAACGGGAAAGAACCCTTCTTGGAATATTTCACAAGATTTTCTTTCCTCCTTGCTTGTGTGATGCAATTGTAGCTCTATATGTTATAATTAGAACATGCACATACAAAATAAACAAGTCTAGGATATACAAAATCTACGTAGCATAATTAAATTACTCTATTCAATGAATCAACAAGACATTGAAATACATGAAGGTAAACATAATAAAACACATATAAGAAAACAAGATACTCTTTTTATTAATAGAAATAAGAGAGAGTTTATAATCAAGAATAATATTTGATCTTGTAAGGATATCCCCAAATTGAATTTTCCTTCCTTCTCAGAAAGCGCACCTCAATTTCACCCTAATGCATGAAGATGATGTCTCCTTTAGGTTCAAGGTAGCATCACGAGGGCATAATCAATATCCAAAAGCGAACCCTGAGGCTATGGATGGTAGTAAATTTATAGGACAGGTAGGGTAGTTTATAATTTACCATAATGGTCTTGATATCCACACATGATGGGAGAATCACCTCAAGGGATAAGAGGTGAAGTGTCCAAAGTGGGTCAGATAGGGTTCGAGCTCTTATCCATGGTAAATGGTTAAAACAACCGCTGGAGGCTTCTGAAAGAGGAAGTTTCAGTAATGTTTTTAATTTTACTTAATTTCTAGAATCGGCGCACCTACAAAAGGGAGCATCAAGCTTTGATCAATAGTGGTGCAGAAGAGAGAAACCAACAGTAAACATACGTGGCTAAAGAGAAAGGGTGCACTAGGGTTAAAAACACTGATTTTGAATAGTTTATTATCAAAAATTGGGCTTTTTGGAAAGGTCATGCTTATGGATTTGTTTAGGGATGATGACAACATGTTCACGGATGTTGATTGATCTGGTTTGTAGGCCTATTGACCAGATGTGACAAAATGACCTATAACAAAGAGAGATTTGGTAGAATTTGTCAAATTGGAGAGCATGTCTTGCTCTGTGGTGTTGGATATTGGGCATAGATTTCTTGATCTTGTATAGAAGAAATAAAATAAGATTTTATGTTATACTACATGAACCATGAAATTTCGAACATTCAGGGTGCACTTTCCATCACATTTGTAGAGAATATTATAACAAAGTATCACATTTTTCTTATCACATCTAAATTCCCCTGTATGCAACAAATGTGTTTTTCATCACTTAAAGAGAAGTAAGAACAAGTCTATTGAGAGAATGACTCCAACACTGAGAGATATTTGGCAGAAAATATGGAAATCACAAACATGTCTTTCTCTACGGTGTTGGCTATTGGCCATATATTTCTTGATATTCTAGGGAAGAATGTAATTTTTAATTTATTTTATATTCATCAAACATGAAATTTCAAACATTCAGTGCACACTTTCCATCACATTTGTAGAGAAAATTGCAGCAGAGTATCACACTTTTCTTATCATATCTAAATTATCCTATATGCAACAACTAATTTTATAAGGGAGTCTCAACTTCAACTAACAGGGTTCGATTCCAGATGGGATTCAATTACAAGTTGCTCAATTGAACTTTGGAAGCTTCTCTTATTGAGAGGGCGTTAATGCATTTTCACGGAAATTACATGTACGGAATCATGCTCGCTTCTAAGTCATTGTTTCCATAGTGAATGTGTTCAAGAGATCATTGTTGTTATATTTCTCCTTAAAAGAAGAATTTGCAATTGGATCTTATTATATTTAGAATAAAAGAAAAGAGTCATTGTCTTGAAAAGGGTGCATATTAATATAATTTGTATAGCTTAGGCACATTAAAATATAAGTTGTATGTGTATTATGTGTGTATGAATACATGAAAATATTGCATAGCCAAATAGATTAAGTGAAAGGCATGGTTTACATGGAGGAAAAGTTATGTCAAACTTGTTATTGTTTGAAAAAGGTTTGTCATGGAAAACATAGAAAAACACATTTCTTTTCCAAGGGATGAAATGTATAACATCCATTCTTTCATGCATGCCAACAAACATTTTCCTCTTACCAAAAGATATAACCCAATAACTATAGAAGAAAGCTAATACCATAGTTAATCCCCTTATGCATGCAAATGCATATTATTTTTCCCAAAAGAAGGATACCACTATAAATATTATGTGATTGCACCTTTCTTTCCTCTAGTAATATAATACCAAAACTATTCTTTTCCATGCATGCAAATGCGTATGTTTCCAAAACAATGAAGCTTAGGTAAGAGAAAAGATCACTACACATAATAATACCATTGAGAAAGGATAAATGGAAACAATCATGAATTTCTAGAGATAAAACAAGATTTCTAAAGATGATTTAAAACCTAGTAATATGGAAGTTCATTGAGTTTGAGGTATACTTTGTCCTTATTTTTTATCTATATTAATAAAATAACAATTTTTTATTCCAAGTGACACATATATAAACAATTTTCTGAAACTTCATATATAGATATACAATTTTTTCTTAGTTATACAAGTAAAATAAGTTTTTAGAAGTGTATACATAGAACTACTCATTCTTTTTGAAAAAATAAATGTCCATAAAGTGGGAAAAAAGAACGAAAAGCTGAAATTTGGTTACGAAATCATAAGATGGATAGTGATAGATTTGGTAACAGTTACTGGTTTTGTTTGATGGACAACTTTGCATTTTAAATTGAAACTCCATAAGGCAATTTGGTAAAGATGTTTAGTTGGTTGATTGGAAAGTTGGTAAGTATGCTTGGTTGGTAGATTGGTTTTTGGAGTTTAATTTCATTCTACCTTTGTAATAAACAAAAATTCGAGTATATAAAATTTTTAAACTATATATTGTATGTGATCCCTTCTTCTAGTTGTCTAGTGTTTTCTCTGTCCCCATAAATTTGATGAATTAGAAATTTATGTAGTGAATCAATCAAAAATTTCACCAAATAACGAAAATGTTTAAATTTAAAAATATGAATACACATTTAATGGCCATAATTTTCTATTATTGAACATGCAAATCAATATATTTAATGCGTATTCTAGCTAAATATCTCTACCAAAACTCTCTCGGTGTTGGAGTTCTTTTCTCAATAGCCTTATTTTTACCGCTCTTGAAGTGATAAAAGTAGCGACCAACTTCATATCAACTACTAAAATATAAATTATTTAATTTTAAGACACTTAGAAATATAATGACATCTAAGTAGATTAAAAAATATTTAATAGATCAAGAATCAACAAGGAAAAAAGCATAATGAATATGAAATCAAATCAACATAAAATGGTTAACATGATCCATATAAAACCCTCAGCAATATAGAACTAAGATTTGTACAAAATAAGTTCATTATAGTACAATCTTAAGATTCTTCAGGTTGGCAAGAAGAAAACCTAAGCAAAAGATAACATAGAACAACATATTGTAAAGAGAAATAATCTTCATGCATCTTTAACTTCAACATAGAACTCAATATTGGTAAGGCTCAAGGAAGCAATATTGCAGTAAGATTTCATCGTAGCATGGTCATTTCCTTTCGTTGATATTTTCCTTTCTTTCAACAGTTGCCAAAGAAGTATTAATTAGTGTTATATGTTATTTCCTTATGGCATTTCCTTTACAACATCTTGTACACTTGGTAGTTTAATCCTTTCAATGAAACAAGTACCCATTAAAAAGGCTACAAGATGATTATTTTTTTAATCCTTTTTGAGGAAATAACTGAGCCCACCTACAATGGGAACAAAAGACAAATTGGGGGAGAAATTTCATTCCAAAAATAATTTCGTCGGGTTTTTATAGCTCCCACAACTCTGACTACTTGAGCATAGGATTCACCATGTCATAAAAGAAACCTTGATAATATCATAAATGCATATCAATTACATCGTTGGAATATAAAATTCTTGACATTAAGAAATTTTGGAAATCGTTTTTCCACTTTATATTGAAAATTGTACACTAATATATTCTAGTCATTATAGCCACCTGTTTTCACATGAAGATATTCATAAATATGTTTTCCATTGTGTATTGGAAACTATAAATTAATATCCTCCAAAATTACCACAATATATTACAATTGATTAGTTAAGCTTCTAGGAATGATTCACTATATCAAAAAAAAATTCAAGCAACTGCTCGGGAAAGAGAAAAACTAGAAGTGGCCATGGTGACATGACTTAACATATATCAAAATTGTATTGCAAGTTTTTCTAGCCCACCAATGCTACATCTCCATCTTGTGGTACAATAGAAGCCTATGAGAACATTCACACAAAAAAAAAAAGCAAACACTTACATAGAAGAAATAAACCCTAACCAGGAATCTACTTTTCACAAATTGAGCAAGTTATTCATTTATTTTTTGTACAGGTAGAATTTTTCTAAATTAATTGAAATTCTTGTCATCAGGAGATGCTAAGATGGACAAAGTATCTTCAAAACATTGAGAAATCCACACTTCTAAATGAAACGAATTCCAGTGAACTTTGAAATATCTCTACATGTGAAAAACGTTGTTCATAATGTTATGGCACAGGTAGACATAATTCAAAATTAATCGTAGATTTCCTCTGATAAAATGTTTGAATTTTCAAAGTTTCGTACATCAAACTATGCTCAGCATAAGGAGATTCAAATGTCTGATCATAAGACCTCCAATTCGACTTATGCCAAATTAACAAATAAATTTCACTCAACACTTGACCTAATCTAAGAGAAAAATAGAAATTTAGGAACTCACAAGGAATCATAAGTTTTTTCTGACCAATCAATATAAATAAATTCACTATATGAGAAAATACTTCAATGAAAAATCTCTAGGAAGATGAAGACACTTGCAAAATTCTTTGCTCTGCCAACCAAACTAGAGTTGACAAAAAACCCAAATTTAAAACCCACTGAAAATTTTCATTAGAAATGTTTCAACTATATTAAACTACACCTTATATCTGAGACGAACCTATGCAAAACTGGCGTAGGAATTCATGAAATTATTTATATCCTCGCTTCAAAAAAATATTTTGTTGAGGAACATTATCGTTCTCCTTGTCTCCACCACTGAATTCCTTGCACTCCATTGTGACAAGCTACATAGATATGATTAAACAATGTAGTAAATATCAACACTTGTACGCCTACCAAAATCAAATAAAAGATATGAGTGACGCCTTCAAAAAATTGAAATGTCCAAAATACACAAGTTACATAAAAAAATTCACAAAAATATAGACATGAAAATTATATCTCTGGTAGAGCCATAAATAATCCTACACAACACATCCTACAGACTATAGGAAAAATCGGGCCCCAAATTCCTTGCCATTTCCAAAGGAATTCATGAAAATAAATTGAACATATGCTTGAGTAACATTTAAGAGGGAAAATTCACAGGAGCATCATGGATAAGGAAAACCAAATGAAGGAAAGTTCAACAAATGTAACGTCCTGATTTAGTATTTTATTTCTACTTGTGGTTACGTAAGTTACTTAGACACATTCTGAATTACTAACAAATGAGGCATTCGTTAAGGTTATTAACACATGACTTTTATTTTAAAGAATTTAATTAAATGATAGTTTTGTTTTGAGTAAAAGGTGAAAGTAACTGTGTGGTAAAATATTCCAAGAAACCTAGGAAGAGGTTGAGACAGTTCTGACAGTTACCTTCCCCGAAAGGATTAGGGAAAAATCCATGGAGGGAAAGGGGTTCTATGAAAAAGAGTTAGATGGAAAAGCATTCTATATTGGTTCTGAGTTGTCCGGAGCTGCTGGTAGTACCACTGGAACTCAAGGAACATACGCTGAAGAAGTTGAAAATCCCGAGGTGAGACTTTTTGTCTCATAAAATTCCTCAGACCTGATGTGAAGCAAGGGGGGAGCCGAGGACGTAATCACCTCGCTCATGTTTGGGCACACCAAGTATTTACTGAGACAAAATCCTAAATTCTGAAGTAGGTACATACAACATCTAAGTTACTGTTGATATTCTGTATCTAGACGTAAATTTTATAACAGGCTAAAATAAATCTGAAAGTGACAGAAATATCAGTAACTCTCTATAATACAGTATATGAATTAAATATGAATGTGATAGGGCTATCAATAATTTATTTTTATATTACTATATATGAACGGAATATGAGTCTACAGGACTAGACAAAGTTATATCAATTATGTTGGCGATATCAGAAAACAAATCCATGCAGATGTAATCAATAAATTTATTCTATCACCATACAAGAATAACATGTGAAAGATACTGAGGTAGAAAATCTAATTTTATTCTATAGAACAGAATGAGGATATATAAATATATAACTCGAGAACTCGGTTATATGTACTATTCAGTAAACAGAAAAATTCTACGTAGAATATATTCTAGAATAGGAATCTAAACATGCTAGAAAATTCCTCCTAGTAAATACAAGACTTCGAGAAGGAATTGGGAAAGAAACAATAATCAAACTAAATGGTAAATAATATCAAAACTATTGTAAATATTTATTAAGTAACTCGAAACAAACAGCAAGGGTATAGTGATATTTTCAACAAGTCATAGAACGATCATTGTAAGTAGTGTATAAATAAATAAACCATAAACTATGCAAACAGTAAGACATTAACGTGTTGTGGTATTTACTTCTCAAGGAAAATCATTGGGAGATCAGGGGGTTTAGAACGAGGACTTAGCTTAATTTCCTGGTTCTGGTCCCAACCATATTATTCCCAAGGTTTTGGTAGTGAAATCTAGCAGAAAATAAAGGATTCCCACATTGAAACCATGAATTGGGAAAAAATGAGGATAACGACTTTAATAAAACGAAAAAATCACTTAAATTATTGAAATTGTAATGGACCAATTACAATAAGTATATAGAGTTCTTGCATTACCAAAATAAAAGCTGAAAACTGTAAAATTATCTTCTTTGGCTTGAATTGAATACCTCTAGTACAATAAAAGGAGTTATACAGTATTAAGAAGTATAGTGAAAAGATCATAGTTGAGGAAATCTTGGTAATATTAAATTATAGAGTCAAGTAAGGTGTAGCCTAAAAAATAAAATTAGAACCTTGCCTAAACGGAAATATCTCTGAGAGCATAGAGATTTACACTTGAAATCTAAAACAAAACAGTAAAACTAAGCCAAAGAGATGGCTTACATTCCTCAATAAACATTTTCCACCGGAAATCATTCGACCTCACCTGCAGAGTATGCGGAGGGAGGCGGTGTATCACAACACAGAAACATGGAAATGAAAACTCCCGAATAGTAGAGGTATAAATTTACATATTGGTGGGTAGAAGATGATAGATCGATGGACGGTGTTGTCGTTGCTATGCCGCAGACCTCGAACTAGACCTATTCCATAAACCCGAAAATAAAACAATAAGAATTGAGTTAGAAAATGAATAATTGTTCAAGTTATTTGAAGACAACTCCAATCATTAAGGAAAACACATGAACATTAGAGCAAACCATTGGTTTTTAAGAGATAATGTAGAAAACCAAGCTTACCTTCTGCTTAGGTGCAGAAGCCTGTTGATAGCAGTGCAACTTTTAAATAACTTGAGAGAATGTATTTGCAAAACTAAAATCCACCATGAAAAACTATGATACAGAACACTGAAAACCACATGGAGAGACCTATGGAGCCAGAGTATGGCTCTGCAGAATATTATCATGCATCACTCCAAAAGGGAGCATCTCATAATAGTATATCAGCATATTGAAGACAAAACTTTAAACCATGACAACCTCAGGAAAACACCATATCATCTAGGCCAGTGAAGGAAAAGTTGCAGAGACGAACAACCTACAGGGTTGCAGCAAATGAGACAATGGCGGGAGTTGGGAGCAATGGGTGGTTAACCCTAACCCACTTCATCATATTCGGTTCACCGTAGATCTTGACCCGATGGATTTTGATCTGATGGTGGTAGATGCAACAGTACACTAAGACAGCTGGAGCGCGTATCGTCATTCAAGGGTTCAACTTAAATGTTGATTGGAAACTCGAGACTGGTGTAATAAATTCATAGAAAACCGAGCTTGGTGAAATAAATTCTCTATACGTGTTTTATTCCATTGGTAACTAGAGAGTAATGTAGTTGGGTTCGTAACATTATTCCAATGAGCTAGAAAAGTCTAGTTGATATATGATTAAATTGATCCGAGTTATTGAATAGTACTGTAATGTCAGATTTAACCATATGATATTACATATCAATTTAAGAGTATCACTTACAGAGTTAAGGTTAGAATATATAGTTTTCATATCAAAATAATTACAAATGGATTCATGTATATTCAAAAATGATTAAGGAATAATAATCGTGTAAGATATATGTAAATTTTTTTAACTATGGTAAAATTAACCTAGTAAATAATTTAGTTAAGTGTTACAAGTGGTATCAGAGCATAAGTTTTAAACTAGGGCAAATGGGCCAGGACCATACTAAAATGTTGTGTTAGGAAATTCATGAAATTAATGGTTTGATATTTTCATAAGTACAGGAACAAGATTTCTGTAATTCGTCATGAGAAGAGGATCAAGTCAACATCCACCTAGAAACACGGGAGAGACTCACCCTGTGACCAATCCTGAGGTCAGTCCCAAAATGTGGGTGTAACTAAGTGTGGACCAACACCAGTAGACAAGCAGAATGTTGGAAGAACAGCAGCGACAAAAAAATAGATTTTTGGATACTATACAACAGCTACAAACAGAAGTGCTTAAAGTTCGCAGTGACAACAAAAGATTGATGAGAGAACAAGAGAGGATATTAAAGAGTCTGTTGGATAGATATAATCCTCCCAGTGGAAAACCAAGCCCTGAGAGAAATACTCAAGAAAACAAGGATCAACGCCAAGGAGTACATGATCATGTGGAGGAAATTCGAACACGAAAAAGCCATAAAAGTCGAACCTATAATGACGGGGAATCTAGAAATGTTAAGTGGAGTTACAAGGAGAATTTCGAAAAATAAAGCCTCCTACTTTTGATGGAGAGGCAGAGGAAATGGCGGAAGCATGGATTATAAATATTAATAAATACTTTAAGGTGTATGAGTATAATATCAAGCTTAAAGCTCTCTTAGTCATTTACCAGCTGCGGGAGAAAGCAACATTGTGCTGGGAGGAAGTGAATAATGTAAGAGGAGTAGAAGACCGGAACATAACTTGGGATGAGTTTCAGCAGTACTTTAAAGACAAGTACTTTACTGGAATATTTTATGATGAGAAGTCCCTAGAACTTCATGATTTGAAACTTGGCCAAATGATTATGGATGAATTTATTACAAAATTCACATCCTTATTAAGACATGTACCCTACCTAGGTGATGTAAAAGCCAAGGTGCAACATTTTTTGAGCATTTTTCCAATTCATATGAAGAAAAGGATTGAGTTTGTGAATCCGAATACTATGGATGAAACGATTTGGAAGGCACAAATGTGCTACTAGCAGTCTAAAGCGAAGGGAGAAGTTAGGAAAAGTTGGCCACCTCAAAAAGTGCAGAAACGTTTTTCCAATAACAGAAATAAGAGATCCACCAATTTTGAGAATGCTGCAAGACATCCACTCAGCAAACATAATGGTAAAACCCAAAACAGAACTAATTGGACGGGTGAAGAAAGGCCTAATAAAGCTTCTAGTAGACCGGATATTGGGCAACCTCAGAAACCCTCGTTGCAGTGTTGGGGACGTGGAGAAGCTCATTATTTTAAGAACTGTCCACATTGGGGAAGGAGTGAGGTGGAAACAAATCTCTAAAATGCATTAATGGTGGGGGATGTAGCTCGAAACATACCTAGAATCAACGTAGCGCTGGAGGATCGACAAGCGGATTACCAACCGACCATGATAGAACTATAAGGTAAGATTCAAACCCAAGCTGTTTCTATTCTAGTTGATCCTGGTGCTACTTTGAGTGACATACACCCTCGTGTAGTCAAAAATAGTAAATTTCAGGAACAAAATTTTTAAAAATCGTGGCTAGTTCAGCTGGCTACAGGAAATAGAAGACGGGTTCATACTAAAGTATCTGACTGTGAATTAAAAATGGAAGACCAACACATAACTGTGGAACTCAATGTTCTACCATTAGGCTCTTATGATATATTGCTGGGAATGGATTGGCTGGATTGAATAAGATTATACATTTCAGATCTAATGATGGGTCAAGATAGGAACTTCAAGGCATTAAAAATCCTTTGAAGCTGCGACCCAATACTGTATCACAACTAAGTAAATGTATAAAGAAGGGTTGTCAGCTTTATGCAATTCAAGTTGGGTTCACCAACACAAAAGACAAGACTGCTATGTTAGAAAATATTCCTATTGTGCAAGAATTTCAGGGTGTTTTTCCTGAGGAGATTGCAGGGCTGTCGCCAAAAAGAGATATTGATTTTACTATTCAGTTAATACCTGGAGCAAAACCTATGTCTCGAACTCCCTATAGAATGAGTGTGCCGGAATTAACAGAGTTAAAGATTCAATTGCAAGAGTTGATGGATAAAGGTTATATTCGGCCAAGTGTGTCCCCATGGGGAGCATCGGTGCTGTTTGTAAGGAAGAAGGATGGTACTATACGTATGTGTATGGATTATCGTCAGCTCAACAAGTTAACTGTTAAAAACAAGTACCCCTTGCCGCGTAATGATGATTTATTTGACCAAGTCAAGGGAGCTATAGTTTTCTCCAAAATTGACTTAAGGTTGAGCTACAATCAAATCCAAATTAAGGATGAGGATATAAGCAAGACATCTTTCTGTACCAGATATAGACACTATGATTTTATGGTGCTATCGCTTGGGTTAACCATTGCACCAGCAACATTTCTGAGTTTAATGCATGGAATTTTCCACCCATAATTGGATAAGTTTGTGTTAATATTTATTGATGATATCCTAATTTACTCTAAAAATGAGGGAGAGCACAAGGAACATCTGCGTATTGCGTTGAAAAAATTAAGAGAGCATCAGCTCTATGTTAAGTTTGGTATATTTGATTTCTTTAACGAGTAGATCCAATACTTGGGGCATGTAATTTTGGAAAAAGGAATAGTTTTGGACCCAGGAAAAGATAAAAAAACTATGGAATGGTAGGTACCAAAGAATGTGGCAGATATACACTCGTTTATGGTTTTGGTTGGCTACTACCGGCGATTTATTAATGGCTTTTCCAAAATAGCTTATCCTATTACTTATTTTCAAAGGAAAGGAAGAGTTTTCAAATGGACACAAAAATGTCAAAACAATTTTGAATTATTAAAAGAACTGTTAATTATTGCTCATGTTTTGAAGGTAGAAGATCCAAGCAAGGAATTTGAGGTGTGTACCGATGCATGCAAAGAAGGTGTAGGAGTAGTGTTGACCCAGGAAGGAAAAGTCATAACATATGAATCTAGGAAGTTGAACGATCATGAGTAGAGATATTCAACATATTATTTGGAATTGATTGCAGTTGTGCAAGACTTGTGGATATGGAGGCATTATCTACTTGGAAATAGATTTGTGCTGAGGACCGATCATAGTAGATTAACCAGCTACTTTAAACTGGTTGATTTTAATGCCCGCCAAGCAAGGTAGAATGTGTTTCTTAGTGAATTTGATTTCGATATTCAGCATGTAAAAGGAAAAGAGAACAAAGTGTCAAATTCCTTGAGCAGAAAATTGCACGGCATTTACGAACTATATTTCAGCCAGAATGAATCAAATTTTCAAGACCAGATTTTGGAAGTAGCAAGGGAAGACTCAGAATATCAGAAATTGTGGCAAAAAGTAAAAGATGATGAGAAAAAAGGAAAACAATATGAATATGAACTCAATGAGAAACAACTTCTTGTTTTCCATAAACGGATATATATTCCTAACCAGGAGAGTCTAAAAATAATTTTTATGGATGAGTATCATAGAAGTACCTATGTTGGGCATCCGGGTTACCAAAAGATGCTGACAAAAATCAGAAAATACTATACTTGGCCAAATATGAGAAGGGATATAGTAGAATATTTGACCAAGTGCCTTGAGTGCAAGAATATTAAGGTAGAGAATATGCACCCTACGGGATTTCTTCAAACAATTCTGGTACCTGAATAGAAGTGGGAAGTTATTTACCTTGATTTTATTATTGGCTTACCCAAAAAAAAAAAGGCATAACGATTCGATTATAGTGGTATTCTATAGACTTAGCAAAGTGGCACACTTTATTCCTATGAAATCTACCTACAAGACTGTGCAAATTGTTGATATTTTTATGAAAGAGATTTTTAGACTGCATTGTATTCCCCAGGAAGATATTTCAGATCGGGATGTGAAGTTCATATAAGCATTCTGGAAGACACTATTTAATGGACTGGGAACACAAATACAATTCAGTACTACATATCATCCGCAAACGGATGGACAAAAAAAATGCGTGAATCAAGTCTTAGAATACATGTTGTGCATGTATGTAATGCAACAACCAACGAAATGGGAGGAGTACTTACACCTGGTTGAGTTTTCCTACAATAACGGATATCAAGAATCTCTTAAGATGAGCCCTTTCGAAGCACTGTATGGGAGACAGTGTTGAACTCCTATAAACTGGAGTAGCCCAGAAAATAAAATGATGCTTGGACCAGATATGCTGGAAGAGATGGAGCGAGAGGTTAAGAAAATTAGACAGAATTTGAAAGTGGCTCAAGACAGACAAAAGGTTTATGTAGATAGGAAAATAAATTTTCGGTAATTTGCAGTAAGGGATCATGTATACGTGAGAATTAAGCCAAATAAAAGCACTCTGCGATGGAATTCTTGTGCTAAGTTGGCTCCCCGTTACTGTAGCCCTTTTGAGGTTTTATAGAGTATAGTGCCGGTGGCCTATCGTTTGGCTTTACCAAGCCATATTATAATGCAAAATGTATTTCATGTGACTTTAATGAAGCATTATGTACATGCTTTCAAGAACATCATACACTGGAAAGGTATACATGTAAGTCGAACAAGACATGTGATCTATATACAGTGATTTTCTGAAGTGAACTAATACAAAATTTTGTTGCTTGCAGGTAGAACCAGACGTTGAGTTCTTGGTATAAACACAACATATTCTATATCGGAGAGAAATAATTCTCCGGAAACGAGTCATCCCCCAAGTTAAAGTGTAGTGGAAGCACTTTGGCCCAAAGGAGGCTACTTGGGAAGACAAAAATGTTATGTTTGAAGCTTTTCCGGAATTGTTCTCAGGAACTGAGTAATACCAAGGATGGTGTTTTCTTCCAGTGGGGGAAGATGTAATTTCCTGATTTAGTCTTTTATTTTTACTTTTGGTTAAATGAGTTACTTAGAAACATTATGAATTAGTAACGAATGAGGCATTAGTTAATGTTATTAACACATGAATTTTATTTTAAAGAATTTTAAAAAATGATAGTTTTGTTTTGAGTAAAAGGTGAAAGTAACTGTGTGGTAAAATATTCCAAGAAACCTAGGAAGAGGTTGAGACAGTTTTGATAGTTACCTTCCCTGAAAGGATTTAAAGAAAAATCCTAGGAGGGAAAGGGATTGTGCGCAGAAGAGTTAGAGGGAAAAGCATTATATGTTGGTTCTGAATTGTCTGAAGCTGGTGGCAGTACCAATGGAACTCAAGGAACGTACCCTAAAGAAGTTGACTGGATTTTTTCAATCTCGAAGTCAAACTTTCTCTCTCATAAAATTCCTGAGACCTAGTGTGGAGCAAGGGGGGAGCCAAGGACGTAATCGCCTCGCTCATGATTAGGAGTACCAAGAAGTTATTGAGACAAAATCCTAAATTCTGAAGTAGGTACACACATCATCTAAGTTATTGTTGTTATTCTATATCTAGACGTGAATTTTATAATAGGCTAAAATAAATATGAAAGTGACAGAAATATCAGTAACTCTTTATATTACAGTATATGAATTAAATATGTATGTGACAGGGTTATTAGTAATTTCTTTTTATATTACTTTATATGAACGGAATACAAGTCTACAGGACTAAACAAAGTTATATCAATTATGTTAGTGATATCAAAAAAAAAATCCATGCAGATGTAATCAAGAAATTTATTCTATCATCGTACAAGAATAGCATGTGAAAGATACTAAGGTATAAACTATACATTGCTGCTATAGAACAGAATGAGGATATAAAAATAGATAAATCGAGAACTCAATGACACATACTATTCAGTAAATAGAAAAATTCTATGTAGAAGATATTCTAGAACAATAATCTAAACATGCTAGGAAATTCCTCCTAGTAAATACAAGACTTCGAGAAGAAATTAGAAAAGAAACAGTTATCAAAATGAATGGTAAAAAATATCGAAACTATTGTAAATATTTATTAAGTAACTCAAAATAAACGACAAGGGTACAGTGATTTTTTCAACAAACCATAGAACGATCATTGTAAGGAGTGTATAAAATCAGTAAACCATAAACTATGCAAACAATAAGACATTAAAATGTTGTGGTATTTCCTTCTAAAGGAAAATCATTGGTAGATCTGGGGGTTTAGAACCAGGACTTAGCTTAAGTTCCTGGTTCCTGTCCCGACTGGATTATTCTCAAGGTTTTGGAAGTGAAGTCTAGCAGAAAATAAAGGATTCCCACAGTGAAACCATGAATTGGGAAAAAACGCGGATAACGACTTTAATAAAACGAGAAAATCACTTAAATTATTGAAACTAGAACAGAGAAATTACAATAAGTATATAGATTTCTTGCATTACCAAAACGAAAGCCGAAAAATGTAAAATTATCTTCTCTAGCTTGAATTGAATACCTCCAGTACAGTAAAAGGGGTTATATAGTATTAAGAAGTACAAAGAAAAGATCATAGTTGAGGAAATATTGGTAATATTAAATTATATATTCACGTAAGGCGTAATATTAACAAGGAAATTATAATCGTTGCATAAACAAAAATATCTCTGAGAGCAGAGAGAATTACAATTGAAATCTAAAACAAAATAGTAGTACAGAGCCAGAGATATGGCTTCTATTCCTCAATAAACATTTTCTTTCACCAGAAATTTTTGGACCTCACCTGCAGATTATGCGGAGGGAGGCAGTGTATCACAACACATAAATGTGGAAAGAAAAAATCCTGAATAGTACAGGTAGAAATTTACTTACTGGTGGGCAGAAGAGGTTAGATCGATGGACGGTCTTGTCATTGCTTTGCTGCAGACCTTGAGCTAAACCTAATCTAGAAACCCGAAAAAAAAACAATAAGAATTGAGTTAGAAAATGAACAATTGTTCAAGTTATTTGAAGACAACTCTAATCATTAAGGAAAACACACGAACAGTGGAGAAAACCACTAGTTTGTAGAGAAAACCACTGGTTTTTAAGAGATACTGTAGAAAATCGAGCTTACCTTTATACTTACGTCCAGAAGCCTGTTGATAGCAATGCAGCTTTGAAATAACTCGAGAGAACATATTTTCAAAAGGAAAATCCACCAGGAAAAACCATGATACGAAAGACTGAAAACCACACGGAGAGACCTGTGGAGCCAGACTATGGCTCTGCAGAATATTATCATCATCACTCCAAAAGGGAGCATCTCAGAATAGTATATCAACATATTGAAGAAAAAACTTTAAACCATGACAACCCCAGGAAAAAACCATAGCATCTCGGCTAGCGAAGGAAAAGTTGTAGAGCCGAAGAGCCTACAACGTTGCGGCAAATGAGATAATGGCGAGAGATGCGAGGAATGGGTGGTTAACCCTAACACACTCCATCAAATTCTGTTCACCATAGATCTTGAATCGATGGATTTTGATCTAACCGTGGTAGATGAAAAAGTACACTAAGACAACTGGAGTGCGTATCGTCATTCCAGGGTTTAACTTAAATGCTGATTGGAAACTTGAGACTAGTGTAATAAATTCATAGAAAATCGAGACTAGTGCAATAAATTTCTCTATACATGTTTTATTCCATTGATAACCAGAGAGTAATATAGTTGGGTTCATAACACTGTTCCAATGAGTTGGCAAAGTCCAGTTGATGCATGATTAAATTTATTCAAGTTATTGAATAGTACTGTAATGCCAGATTTAACCGTATGATATTACATATCAATTTAAGAGTATCCCTTACGGAGTTAAGGATAGACTATATAGTTTTCATTTCAAAATAATTACAAATGGATTCATGTATATTCGCAAATGATTAAGGAATAATAATCATGTAGGATATATGTAATTTTTTTTTAATTATGGTAAAAGTAACCAGGTAAATAAATTAAGTGTTACAACAAATTACCTGCAATATGTTCATGGGTTATAATAAAGATCAACATGGTGAACGTTTGCACAAATCAAGATTCAGATGACAATTAAAATAGTGGATCTAATGGTGGGAAAACTTTCAATGTTGTAACATTGGATCTGAGAGTGCACAAGAGTACAAAGTGTCATTTAGGGAAGTTATTCCCATAGGGAACACCATAGTGTGATAATATGTTGTCTCATCTAAATACATATGACTAATGTCTCCTGAGTTTCACTTTTGAACATATTTCAATCATATTGTTGTTATAGTTCAATTTTATTATATTGATGCTAATTTATTTTTGTTATTTTTTTTGTATATACCTGCAATTTTATATGGTTTTAAATTAAATTTTCAAATATTAAAATATAACAAGATACTTAACCATGGATATTATTACCTTGTAAACAGGGTTTGTTACAATATCATGGGCCAATACCATGGATTATCAATACCACTTACCCAAAAATCATGAACAATTTCAAAATCAAAATATTTTATAAATATTTTATTTTAATTTTATTTTATAATATTTTTACATTTACTAAGTGCTTGACTAGCTAGATACACAATCTCTACCCCTATGTCTAGTGCCAATCTATTATATGAGTGTTTATTTTTTATTTAAAATAAAATTCGATATATATAAACTTGAATCCAAAATAAAGTTTAATATATATAAACTCTTAATATAAGTGTAATTAAAAAGTTTTTGTAAAGAAACTCTTATTATATTAAATTTTATATTTGTTTTTAATATTATTGATTTAAAATTATATACATATAATTTAAAATTATCAATTACATTTTGCATTAAAAAAACAATATTAATCAACAACTCTACATATTATATTTGTTATTGAAAAATATAATATATTATTATATATAATAATAATATGATATTTTATTGAAGTTATATAATGATAACCTATTAATAACATATTTAGTGTTTCAAATTTTCATAATAACATTTTTATATAACTTTATTGTAAGAACTCTCAACTTCAAAAAAACTTAACTCTTCTAATCTACTCCAAAGGTTACTTATAAGAAATGTGTTAAATGAAGTTTATTTTATTATAATAACATTCTATTATGATTACTCTAAATGTGACTATGTGGTCCACGGCTCAAATATAACTTCTAAACTCAGCAAGGTTTTTAGCACTTCTCCCGTGACATTCTAACCATATGTTTTTCATTTTAAGAATAATTTCATATAACCTCATTAAACGAGATAATTATAATGATCTTGGAGGGTTGTTTACATCTTTAGTTTCAAAAATAGGAACAATGAGGACTTAAGCCCATGATTTTGAGAACCATCATGTGACTACTTTATTGAACATCTTTTGAATCTGAGGGAGAACAACATGTTGTCATCTTATGAATGTGAGGGATAACAGCATGTTGTCAATTTTTATGATTTCTAGTTAATACCCTTTGATGTATTTAGCTTTCTCTTTTAAAATTAATTTGACTCTAAGCTTTATATTTTCTAAACTAAAGGCTTTTTCTTAACATGAAATTGAATAATGTGGAAATTAGGGGATTCATAAAATTTCTTAAATTTTAAATTATATACCTTCGAAGAAATTATATTATTTTATAAGTTAGAATTTTTTTTCTTTTATACTTTTTACGATTGAAAATTTAGAAAGGTGTGCCAACCTTTTTTTTTCCATTCTATTTATATTATACACTTTATCTTATCATGTTCTCGGGACTTGTGAGAGGCTTCCCTAATCACTTTTCTGTCAACTTTACACTCTTTGTTACACTAACGGTTAGTCTATTTGATTTTCCATTCTAAGGGAGGCTTTAAAATAGTACTTGTTTGTACAAGTCAACGATGATACAAAATTTCAATATTGTTATTAGTTGTTGAGAAGTATAGTTCACTTTTATATTCTTCAAAAATGTATATTGTCAAATATCAAGGGCTTTTCATTCTCATAATTTTCTTCCATTAGAATTTTATGCATGCCAATATAAGGAATTATAATTAAAGATCAATAATCCAATTCTTGGTCATTTTCATTTAAGATGTCAAACTTTACAATTTAATTGTATATGGATATATAACATAATATATTAAACTACTTTTGAGCCCATGAATATGAGTCATTTAGTTAGATTCCAACTACTTCATTAAACAAAACAATACTGCTTTTGAGCCCATGAATATGAGTCCTTTAGTTAGATTCCAACCGCAACTATAGTTAGGACTATAGTTGGAGACGTTGTATAATATAGTTAGGGCTATAGTTGGACATGTTGTTTAATAGTATGGCTTTATTACTTATCCTATCATGATAATCCCTGGGAAAGAGGATATTGTCTTAATTTCGTACACTAGAAATATCACGTTTTTAAGTTGATTTAAACCATTGTATGAATAAATTTATCTAAATTAAAAACAAATTTCTACTTAGATTTTTTTACTATTATGTCTAAAATTTCATCCATCTGTAACGATTGAAAGTGTCCACGTTTGAATCATATACTTGTAATTTTTATTTATCTAAATTAAAAACAAATTTCTAATTAGAATTTTTTACTATTATGTCTAAAATTTGATCTATGGGTGACTATTGAAATTGTCCATGGTTGAATCATATACTCGTAATTTATATAAATATTGTTGGGGCATATGTGTCCTAGATCGTTCATTCCCATAGTAGATTAAGTAATCATTGTTAAATTGTACCCAGTAATAAATGTTGAGCAATGTGTGGGGAGTAATTGTTTATAAATTGTAGGGAATTACTATTGGTTAGTGGTAAGAGAAAATGTAGAGCACTACTATCTAATGAATAGTAAGAAACAATAATTGATCAACCATTTTCTCGTTATACCTTCTAGCATATAGAATTAGAAAATTAGAAATGGTTTACTTTTTTGTTATGCCGGTTTATTAAGTGATAAGTGAGAGGGTTGAAGGAAAATAGAGTTTAAATTTTAATTTAATATTATGATACCAAAATTTCATTGAAATACTTATGTTGGTGTTCAATACTCTTGTTGCAAATGGATTTTTTTTATGATGTATTGTAATAATTTAGTTGTTGAATATTATGTTGAGTGTGTTTTAGAGCATGGTTTTTTTTTTCCTCATTATCTAATGGTTGAGTATGTTTATTGTTTCATTTTTTTTTTCGTATGCTTGCAATTTGTGGTTCTAAACTATAGTTTAGGAAATCATTACTTAAGGGTATTTAAACTATGAAAATAATTGAGGGATCACAGTCGGCCTAAGACACAACAACTATTATCATGTATATGTTTTTTTTTTTTTTTATGTTTCCTTATAACTACCATGAGTTTAAAAATGTGTCCACCTTATATAATGGTATCCTTGAAAGCCATTCATTATATGTATTTGACTTATGTTCAAAGGAGGACAAGGGGGAGGGCTTTGATGCACTTATGTCTGAATGGGACATGAAATAATCCATATAATCTCTATAGATGAAACCACACATTGAACCATTTTACCCATGGCTTCCAGGATAAGTGGCCTTCTTGAGAATTGAAACTTTTCTATTAGTGAAAAACTCATTGCTTTTTATTATTGGATCTAACCCCTTGAAGAATATTTCTTTGTTGTTCATTATTACAACTATTCTTATTCAATTTCTACATTTTCTTATCACAAAGTTAGTTTAGGAAGTGTATTTCTCACATTTATTTCCTTTTTCATTTGGTACTAGAGCTTGATCCCCTCAGATCGAAGGTGTTAGGTATAAATTTTTTTTAATCTACCCTTGGTTTGAGTGGGAGTTTTCACAAAATGGAATATTATTTAAGTAAATGGTGGAATTTTTTTATTATAAGTGGAAAGATTGACTGGAACTAACATTGGGTTATGGGAACTCAAGATGGAGGATATTCTCAGAGATCAAGATCTATAGGTTGTAGTATCTATAAAAGAACCCATTGTTTTGAAAGATGAATATTAGGTGATGTTAGAGAGGATGGAGTGAAGCCCTATTATTATTTTTCAATTGATTTTGATTACTAAATTATCTTGAACAAATAAATACAGTGAATCTATAGAAGAAGTTGTGGGATTTGTATTAGAATGAATCACTCGTTAATAAAATTTAATTATTGAAAAGTTGTTTTTCCTAGGAATGGATGATCATGATTTTGTAGAAGAGAACTTGAATGTATTTAAGACTAATATGACACAATATATCAGATGCAACTAAGATGGATGAGATGGATCACTACATGAACCTTTTATGTTGTTTTCCAAATTTACCGAACAACCTAGTAATGGAAATTGGAAGCAATATAAATACATTGGTGCTTGATGTGGTAATGCATTCCTTACTCTCATATGAGGTGGTGATGGAAATATCTTGAATCAACCAATGAGGACATGTCTATTCCTATAATATATAAGAGGAGAGCAAAAATGATAAAGAAAGGCAGATCAAAACATTATGAGAGACACAAGCCCTAGAAATTGTAAGGAAAAATGTTAGAATTGTCAAAAGGTTGGGTATTGGAGAAGAGATTATAAGGAAGAGGAAAATAAGAATAAGAAGGAAAATAATGATCTTGATTATCAGTCTGAAAAAAAAAAGAAAAATTCTTAAGAGGATGGTGGATATCCCTTTAGTATATCTTCATCATCCCATACTTTCTAGAGTTCAAGGTTGATACACTCTAGAGATTCCTTCCATATGAACTCCTATTGTCATTTATTTTTAGTGTATCTGAAAAAATAATGGTGGGAATATATACCTTGGTGAACACTCTCATATCACCATAGTTTTCCATGGTAGAGTCTTCATCCAATTCCTTGTTGTAATATTAAAGGGGATTAGTGGAATTTTGCACATTCTATGTCTAGCTCAAGTGTTACTATTAGTAAGCATACTTAGTGATGCACTTGTGTAACTTCTTTATTTGAATAAGAATGTAATATGGTGTGAGGAAATATGGTGCTCACCAAGGGTGTTCATTTGGTCACTTTGCGCAGTCTTGAGACATGCGATTTCCAATGCAATAGTTCTTCAATATTTGCAATGGAAAGACCTATAAGATATACACCTTCACAATAGAAACCTATATCTACTTATTTTGGTCATTATTTTCAAGTATTTAAACAAGCTCTAGTTTTGAAAAGAAAGTTACCCATAGAGGAGACAACATTATCGTACTAAAGTTTTCACCATATAAGTGAGAAGGGAATATAGGCCTTTAAAAACCGAAATATTGCTAATGGGTTTAAGAATCACTCTCTTGAATTTGATTTTTGTGAGAATTTTATATATGGAGAATAAAACCTTTTTTTAAATTTTATTTTACTTCTCACAAATGTTCTAGGTTTTTGGGCTTAGTTATTTCTAATGTAAGCCCCAAAGGGGTAGCTTAATTAGAAGGTGTCTAGAAAATGAAGTGTTATATACCAAGATATTTGAGTGTCAAGTAACCCTAAATTATTAGTTTCTTGAGAAGGGGAACATGTAGGAACCTATGTTATAGTGGTAGTGATCGGAATTGAACATGTGTCACTTGAGTATGAAACAACCTAATTGTTGATTCCTATACTCACAAACAAAATCACTATGATGTATTTTGTCATGTTAAAGTTCCCTAAATATCTAAGGATATGTACTATGATTCATTTATTAATTATTATCATAGAAGGTAATGAGTATATTTTATTAGAACTAAATATGAGTCTTCTAGTCAATTTAAGGAATTTAAGGATCTCTTGGAAAACTAGACATAGGAAGATTAAAGTCTTGAGGGTTGATAATGGAAATGTGTTTTATTCTGAAAAGTTTGATATGTCTTGTAAGGATACATTAGCATTGAAAAACATAATACAACTCCATATACCAATCAATGGAATGAATTTGTAGAGAGGATGAGTAGAACATTGATGGAGTATTCTTAGTGGAGTCAACCTAGAGAAGAAGTTCTAGGAAGAATAGGTTATTACTAATGTTTTCTTAGTTTATAGGTCTCCAAAATTATTCTTATGGAAAATATCCTCTTGGGTGATTTAATGGCTATTTAAATCCCTATAATTTAATTTTCAACTTGGGGTTTCATAAATTGACGAGGTATACTTGTACTATATGTACTATGTGGTTATCTTTCAAATTAGATTAATATAATGCAATTAAAATTAATTACAAAATAAATATTAGAAATGAAATAACTCATAAACAGATTGCAGAAAACACAGATACAAAACTAGACAAAACAATGACGGAAAAGAGGCTTCAGCCTCATGGCATTCTCATCATTCTCTCTTATTAAAAGAATTTAGTTTACAATTTAAATAGATGAGATAAAATGTCTAAGATAGTCCGTGCTATCTTATAATCCTTTGGTTGAGATAATTTCTCACCAAAAACCCACCAAGATAGGAGTTACTAAACAAACTCCAATATTTGAGGAACAACCCAAGATTTAGGCACATATTCCTAACTTGGAATATTTAATTTATTTATTTATTATTTTGGATTTATTATTGTTATTTGAGAGAGGCTAACAATAAATTAAATTAATCTAACTTGAACGAAATCAAACTAAATTTAAATCACACTTGCATGAAATTTAAACGACTCTTGAAGAATTGAAATCACAACACACTTGCATTAATAAAATCACACCATTGTTACATAATTGAAATCGCCTCACTCTTGCATAATTTAAATCACACTCACACTTGCTGAAAAGTAAATCACACTTTACTGAAAGGAAAAAACACTTGCATAAAATGGAAACAACCTTACTAAAAAGAAATGAAATAACTTAACTAAACAATGTTACCAATATGTACAAAGGTATGCAAACTGGGGTTGATGGGGGCCCTCCATTCCTCAGCAAGCCCAACGAACAACTATCACATATTGGATATCAAAGTGGAAGTATGTATTTCATAAAATGATTACAAGATATTACAATAATTCTCTCTCCTCACTTTACAAATCACATCTTGAATGGAACTTGAAACCTCCAACTATTAGCTAGCCACTAGCTACCTCTAATCTCTAACAACTAACAATTTACAACCAACCATTTACTACCCTTTGTATGAAGGGTGCACTATTGTTTATACAAAACTTGAAGATAACTATAGATCCTCAAATCTTTCTTAGATCCACATGTATCTCATGTGGTTGCAACCAATCTCCTAAAAATATAAAATACAAATCCTCTCCAAATTCTTTCATAGTTTTGATAAGGACACATATAAAAACATCCATGATTCTTCTCCTTTCAATGTGCTTACCTTAATTATCCATATCTTCTTGAAATATTCTACAAATCCTCATGAGTTGCAATTTGAAATTTGAATTTGTAATTAGAGGTCCAAGTAGGGCCCTTCTAGAATATCCAAGTGGGCCTACAATATCACAAAACTTATACGACTTTCATGTATATATGAAAACATGTTAATTTTTAAATATCTAATCACAGATTCACTTAAAATAATTGAAATAAATGACTTTGGAAAATATATGCAAAACACATATGATTATGAAAATGGTTAGTTAATGTAGGGTTATGTAGCTATGGAATTACTGAAAGAGGGTAAAATGATGAAAATGTGGGTAAAAATGGATGACATTTTGAAGACTCAAGAGATCCCTATGGATGTTTAGATAAGAAAGAAGCCTTAGCTTCCTTATATTTTGTTTTTTGTTGTGAGGCATATGCTTATGTGCCTAATGAGAAGTGACCAAAGCTTTATAACAAGGATGTGAAATTCATGTTCACTACCTATGATGTGAAATATTTTAATGTCAATTTTGTATATATTATTTTAAAAAATTATGTATATATCATAAAAATTTTAAGTTTTTATGGTTAAAATATTTATTTGGTCCTATATATACTTTATTTAACATTCAAAAATATAATTTAAATAATAATAAATAATACATTGTATTTTTACACTTTAAAGAAATGTAAATTTGATGAAATTTATTTTTTCTAAACTAATGTTTATTAGATTCTTACTTAAATGAATCTCTCCTCATATTACACCCTTAATTAAAATAAATCCATACTATTATTAAATACCTTAAAAAAAATTGTTTAAATATAAAGTGAGTGAAATTTGATGTTATAGTATAAAACCTGAGAGATTTTGTTCGTTTTCGCTGGCCAAGGAGCATGAAGAATAAAACGTGAGTAAAAGCATGCAATCGAAACATATTTCATTATAGCCGTGTTCAAGGTTTGAAAGCACACGCCGTCCAAATAATATCTCTATTGAAATTTTGGACAATTATGTGAAAAGAGAGGAGCTTCTGAATAATTTTGAAATTGAAAGCGATTAGCTTCTACACTTTTCAACTTGGAGCACTATTTGAACGAGTAGAGACGTAGCATATATTTCAATACGTATTGAGAATTGTGTAATGAGTGTTAAGTGAATTATTTAAAAAAAAAATATGAGAAATTAGTTAATTAGATGAATAATTTAATTAACACAATTTTTTTTTTGGTAAATTTTTTAAAGCTTTTTAATTTTTAGCAGGTTGCTATACATATATTGTTGCAATTAGTAAGCCCAAAAGAAACCAAGTCTGTTGGCCATTTTAGTGAATTAAAAGTCAACCAGTATTGGAATTGTTTCTTCCTTCTACTTGCTCTTATATTTAGTTTACTATGTCCATAAAAGTTAAATTTTAACCAAAAAATGTAATATCAAAAATCATTAAAATTTATTAAAATCAAATGTCACCCATCAGAAGCCTCAATAGGAGCTGGGACTTTTGCGGTAGAACCGGGCATATCTACTTGCTGCATTACTTGAAGTTGTCATTCGATTCTCTCACTTCTTGCCGCGGCATGGTACTAAGACATGCTAATTTGTTGCAAACCACATTTTGGTTTTCTTCGGCTTCTTGCATGCTAGTTATGCCCTTCACCAAAACAAATTTAAGTATCCAATATGTGTGAACAGATTGATGGAAAAGGGATAAACTTTCTCTTGTATTCCCGGGGTAGCATAGGAAGTCCATGGTTGCTTCCTGCTATTTGATATCTTCTTCATCATGGTTGCTCTCTCTGTCCCAGCCTTGAATTGTGTTGCGGATCTGAGTTGGGTTTCCAGCTTCATAAAGATCAAAAATAATTTCCATAACTTCTTTTTTGTTTTCCTTCCATGATTACTTTGTCCTTCATTCTGAATTCGTTGCTTCTAATTCCATTTTCTAAGGTTTCCCAAGTTATCCTTTTGCCATGGTTTTGGACTGAGAGACAAACTCCGACAGTTCTTGTAAAATCCTTGTAAAACTGTGATACAATCTTGTATATGGCAAAGTAAAATCAAATTTCTTTGCAACTGAAGAAGCAAATTAGATGAAGCAGATTACTACTGTGATAGAAATCAAAAATAAATAAAAATATTCTAATACAATTGAATATCTAATCCAGAAATAAAATAAAAAAACTCAGCCAAAAAAAACTCCATATCAACTTTTTCGAGATAAACAAAGATGTATTTAAAGTGATAGATTCCACTTAAAAAAGTATAGTTGATGTACAACGATAGATCCCTCTTTAAAATGTAAAGTTCATGTATTGTGTGGAGCGGAAGTTAAGCTGTTTAAATCTAGTGGGTGTAAATAACAGCTATTAAATAAATAACATGACTCACATATATCGTATGAATTTTACACGTCCAAACAGAAATGTGTGGCTGGCCCGGCGATTTTGGCAATGCAGAATATTTTTATGCAATGATGCCAGATATTCTGCAACTGCCTTAGTGGAAGCAAACGGGAGGATACATTGGTTCAAAGAGACAGTAATGAGAGAGTGACATATTCCTACAAATCCCGACTTAGTGATAGATTTCGGCGGCTTCGCTCCTTACCCAGGTTACACAAGAGGAAGAAGATAGTGTTGGAATTTATGAGAATTCCTGAACAAATAATAGAGAGAATAATGCTCTCCTCTAAACATAGAGAACTTAATAAAATTTTCTTGTTGGAGACAAAGATTCAAAAATGTTAAAAACTTCTATTCATTTAAAAAAACTATTACAATGCTTCCTCAAAAGAGGGATTACAAAATAAGTTTGACTGCTTCAAATGCAGTGCAAAACTAACACTCTATCTCTCGGTTCACACACTGCTGTGTAGAAATTCTAATACACTGTCTATTACAAACAACAACACTGTTGTGTGTTGTTGTTACATAAAAACTATTCGCACTTTTGTGCATAACAAACAAAAAACATTACAATAGCCTCACGGGACCTTTTGTTTATATATGTCGCGCATATAAAACATAACATAAAACAAACTATAAAATACCTCTCGGGCCCACATACAAATGTGCGTATATTATATATGTTAAAACATATATATGATATATCAATACTCCGTCGCGCGATAAAACAAATAACAAACAAAAACTTAAGACACAATACTCCGCTGGACTTGAAAAACAATAAAACCAAAATGCAATGAACCTTTTCACGTTACAAACTTGGGCTCCCGACGTCAGCAAATGTGTGTGCTATGGATTATCAAATCCATCACATAATATCATGTCACGTCTGCCAAAACGTTTTTGGATACGATGGATTTGGATGAGCGATGAACAAATTAAATCCGGCCTATAAAGTTCATCAAGTCTGCTTCTTAACAAAACAAATGGGCCAATCATAAAACTTCCGATTGCGATTGTGATGGACGCGCGATGAAGAAATTAAATCCAGTCCATAAAACGCATCGGGTCTGGACTTCACATAATAATCGGGCCATATTAAAAATTGCTTGTGATCCAACATATTTCTGCCGCATGGTCTGTGGGACCACTCCTCTCGCAGACCTTGGCTTTAAAGCAAAGGGCGATCAAAATAGTTGCGATTGCGATGAACGCATCGCATCGGAACATATCAATCGGACATAACAAAAACGGAGGTAATACTTGCGACTTCCGATTGCGATGATTACATCGGAACTTCACCATATCAACAAGACACTTTTAATCGCTTCAAACAAACTTTACGATTGCGATTACATAAAGAATGTGGGGACCACTGTCCTTCAAATAAAAATTCCCCCGTGTTCAAAAATCAGAACACTCTGTTTTCAATGAAAAAGCTCTGTTTCTTTTAATAAACGAAAGCTCTATTTTGAAATACAGATTACTACAGTTTTAAAACCGAACATACTGTTCACAGAAATAGAAAGAGGCCCTGTGGTGTCCTGTTTAAAACCTTAGGAACAAAATTAACAAGTGGCAAGTAGTCATAGTTCTTCAAACACAGAATAGAAGGTGGAAGATTGTACAGGGCAGTTGAAAGTAACATTTCAACACTCCCCTTTAATTTCAACTGCTGGGTTATTAGTCATACCCAGACATTTTCTTAAAAACTCAAAACTCTTCTGCCCCAATGGCTTGGTCAAAATGTCTGCAAACTGCTCCTAATTTTTGTAGTGTTCTAAAGAAATTTCTCCATTGTTTACCAATTCCCTGATGTAATGATACTTTGTGTCAATGTGTTTCGTTCTCTTGTGAAACGCATAATTCTTGGATAATGCAATAGCTGAGCAATTTTCACAAAAAATCATTGTTCCTTTTGCTTGCTCTTGGCATAAACTTCTTAGCATTCTCCTCATCCAAATTGCTTGACACACTACTGCTGTAGCTGCCACATATTATGCCTCTGCTGTAGACAACACTACATTAGGCTGTTTTTTAGAAGCCCATGAAATGGCTCCTGAACCCATGTGAAAAGCATAACCGGATGTGCTTTTTCGGTCATCTACACTTCCAACCCAATCACTGTCAGTGTATCCAATTAAATCTAAACATTCTGAAGCAGTATATAAAATGCCATACCTTTTGGTTCCTTTAACATACCTCAGAATTCTCATCGCTTCCTGCCAATGTGCTTCTTTTGGCCTCTCCATGAATCTGGAAATCAAACTAACAACATGCATTATGTCGGGCCTAGTTTTAGTCAAATACATGAGGCTTCCAACTATGCTCTTGTACAAACTAGGATCAAAATCCTTACTGTTGTCCTCTCTGCTGAGTTTTAATCCCATCACTGTGGGAGTGATTGCTGCTTTTCTCTCCTGCATATTAAATCTTTCCAACACTTTATTAACATATTTTACTTGTGAGATAAAAATCCCATTTTCACTTTGTTCTACTTCTATTCCTAAGAAGTATCTCAGCAAACCCATGTCAGTCATTTCAAATTCTTCTTTCATGACTGTTTTAAAATTTTCAATAAGGAAATTATCATTACCTGTGAAAATAACATCATCAACATATAACACAACAATTATCATTTTACCATCTTTTTCTTTGATGCAGAGGGTGGGTTCTCCCTCACATTTTTCAAATCCATTTTCCAGTAGATAGGAATCTATTCTACTATACCACACTCTTGGTGCTTGCTTCAGCCCATAAAGAATTTCTTCAATTTGCACACTTTGTGCTCTTGGCCTTTATTTTCATAGCCTAGAGGTTGTTCAATGTAAACCTCTTCCATTAATAGTCCATTTAGGAATGTTGACTTCACGTCCATCTGGTAAAATTTCCACTTGTTTTCTACTGCTATGGACAGCACTGCTCTCACAGTTTCCATTCTAGCAACCGGAGCAAATGTTTCCTCATAGTCTCTCCCATGCTAGTGCTTATAACCTTTGACAACAAGTCTGGCCTTGTGTCTCTCAATTTTTCCTTCAGCATTGCTCTTGGTCTGGTATACCTATTTAACTCCAATAACTTCTTTACTTTTGGGGAGTTCAACCAAATCCCATGTCTTGTTTCTTTCTATGGCATTAATTTCCTCATCCATAGCTTCTATCCATTTTCTATCTTGAATAGCTTCCTCAAAATGAATAGGGTCATCAACATGAAAATATAAAGAAAACAAAGAGCTCATACCTTCATTTGTTGCCTCTTGCTCATAAATGTCATTTAAATTTCTGAAATTCTTTCCTCTTTCATTTAGTGTATGAGTGCTTGAAGTAGCACTCGAATCTCCTCCTTGTGGTGTGCTTGGAGAAGCACTTTCATTTCTCCTCAAGGGTGTGCTTTGCTGCCCTTGTGTTGGTGTTGCTGTTGGGGGATGTATTTCATCCAAATCTTCATCATTTTCATCACGAGACAAAAAGTTTTTAACATTCACTGTTTTCTCTATGCTTCCATCCCAAGCTTCCTCTTCAATAAACTTAACATCTCTGCTCACAATAAACTTCTTGCTGGATGGGTTCTACAACCTGTAAGCTTTGGATTCCTCACTGTATCCAATGAAAATACATTTCTCCCCCTTTCTGTCCAACTTCTTCCTTAGTTGATCTGGAATGTGTGCATAAGCCACACATCCAAAAACTTTCATATGGGTGACTCCTTGCTTTGTGCCACTCCATGCCTCTTCTAGCACTTTGTTCATAACTGCTTTTGTAGGGCATCTATTCAAGATATACACTGCACAATGTACAGCTTCAGCCCAATAATCATTAGGCAAATGCTTTGTCTTTAACATATTCCTTACCATATCCATCACTGTTCTATTCTTCCTTTCGGAAACTCCATTTTGCTGCGGAGTGTACCTTGTTGTAAATTGCTTATGAATTCCATTTTCTCTACAAAAACATAGAAATTCTTTGGAGATATACTCACCTCCTCTATCAGTCCTTAGGACTTTGATATGCAGCCCAATTTGCTTCTCTACAAGTGCTTTGAAATTGCAGAATCTTTCAAACACTTCACTTTTGTTTTTCAAAAAGTAAACCCAAGTTTTTCTTGTAAAATCATCAATAAATGTTAGCATATAGTGGCTTCTTGCAAGTGATGGAGTTTTCATCGGTCCACATAAATCTGAGTGGACAATCTTTAAGGGTGCTTTTTCCCTTATGCTTTTCCCGGATGGAAAACTTTCTTTGTGTTGTTTCCCCAAGATACAACCTTCACAAAGGCTGTCTGATTTCTCAATCAATGGTAAAACTCTTACCATTCCTTTTCTGTTCAACAAGTTAAGACCTCCAAAGTTGAGATGTCCAAATCTCAAGTGCCACAACCAATTTTCATCTTTTGGTTCACTTTGGAAAGCCTCTTGTGTCACTGCTGCCATTTCTTCTCCATTTTTCAAATCTGCTCTCATTATGAGAGGGAACATCCTCTTCCTTTTCATCTTTACTTCAACAATACATTGTTTGCTGGGTGGTTTATCCATTATGGTGCATACATCATCTTCAAAAGGGACATTGTACCCCTTTTGAACAAGCTGTCCAATACTAAAGAGGTTACATTTCATTCCAAGAACATAATAAACATCTGGTATGGATTTATTTTCTCCTTTCCTTGTTAAGACATTTACTTCTCTGTTTCCCATAACAGAAACTTTACTATCAGTCCCTAATGTGACTTGTGATTTCACATTATCATTTAACATAGAAAACATGGCTATGTTTCCTGTCATATGGTTACTGCAACCAGATTCTAGAAACCATAAATCTTCACTCTTTTCCTTGGCCATATTACAAGCTAAAAACAATTTATCTTGGCTGATATTTTCTCTAGTGAAATTTGCATTTGTTATATTAGTCATATCATGCTTCTTCTTCCTACATTCACTTGTATAATGCCCATATTTTTTACAATAGTGACATTGGACATTGGATTTATCATACCTTTGTCCTTGAGCATGTTGCTGACCACTTTGCTGGTTGTTGCCTTGGCTTTGGTTCTAATTTGGATTACAGCCCCTTCCTTGAGCATTTGTTGGACTGTTTCTTCCAACTCTGTTTTGGCTTCTACCTCTTCCTCTCTTGTTTCCTCTGCCTTGCCCTCTTCCTCTTCCAAAGGAAATTTGGGTCTTAAAGGCATGTTCCAGAGATGAGCTTTCATTTCTACCCAATCTCCGCTCATGTGTCATCAGTGATGCATGTAGCTCATCAACTGAAAAGTTTGTGAGATCCTTGGTCTCTTCTGTGGTGGTGACAATCACATCAAACCTTAAGGGTAGGCTCCTCAATAGTTTTTCCACAATCCTCCTTTCTTCAAGAGTATCTCCATGAGACCTTATCTGTGTGACCATTCCAATCACATGTGTGAAGAATGAGTCAATGTTATCTGACTCCTTCATGCAGAGAGTCTCAAATTATCTCCTTAGCAACTGTAGTTTTGTTGTCTTCACTTTCTCCATGCCTTGATAGGCTGTCTTGAGAGTTTTCCATGCTTCTTTGGATCTCTTGGATACTTCTATCCTTGGAAACACACTCTCATGCACTGCTTGATACAAAAAGTAGAGGGCTCTAGAATCCTTCTTCTTATTGCTCTTCAACAGTTCCTTCTCTGCCTGAGTTAAATCATCAAACTCATTTTCATCTGTTGGCTCTTCAAAGCCACCCTCAACAAGTTCCCACAAGTATTGGGAAGCAAACAGGGCTCTCATGGTTATTGCCCAGTAGTCATAGTTTTTCCCATTAAATTGTGGGAGCTAAGTATTACCTATACCCATGCTAGTGCTGGCTCGAGCCATTCTTGCACTATGCTTCAAAACGCTTGACTGTGTATTTAAAATAAACTGACTATTTTGCAAAAAGTAACACAAATAAAACTGTCTTTGAGAAATACCTTGGATTCTTTTGACTGAGTCTTCACTCTGCTGGAGAAGATGCTGTAACAAGAAATTCTTCCTTCAGCTTCTTTGACACCTTCAAAGAGCCTGGACTAGCTCTGATACCATGTTGGAATTTCTGAGAATTCCTGAACAAATAATAGAGAGAATAATGCTCTCCTCTAAACACAAAGAACTTGATAAAATTTTCTTGCTGGAGACAGAGATTCAACACTATGAAAAAATTTTATTCATTTAAAAAAAATTGTTACAATGCTTCCTCAACAGAGGGATTACAAAATAAGTTTGACTGCTGCAAACGTAGTGCAAAAATAACACTCTGTCTCTCGTTTCATACACTGCTGTGTAGAAATTATAATACACTGTCTATTACAAACAACAACACTAATGTGTGTTACATAAAAACTATTTGCACTGATGTGCATAACAAACAAAAAACATTACAATAGCCTCATGGGACCTCTTGTTTATATATGCCGCGCATATAAAACATAACATAAAACAAAATATAAAAGACCTCTCGGGCCCACATACAAATGTGCGTATATTACATATGTTAAAACATATATATTATATATCAATAC
The DNA here is from genome assembly GCA_034641835.2 of Pinus albicaulis. Taxonomy (NCBI): domain Eukaryota; kingdom Viridiplantae; phylum Streptophyta; class Pinopsida; order Pinales; family Pinaceae; genus Pinus; species Pinus albicaulis. The sequence continues at coordinate 1,739,756,947 of CM076580.1, read as the reverse complement.
TCCGTCGCGCGATAAAAAAAATAACAAACAAAAACTTAAAACACAATACTTCGCCGGACTTGAAAAACAATAAAACCAAAATGCACTGAACCTTTTCGCGTTACAAACTTGGGCTTTCGACGTAAGAAAATGTGCACGCGATGGATTATCAAATCCATCACATAAAATCATATCGCGTTCGCCAAAAGGTTTTTGGATACGATGGATTTGGACACGTGATGAACAAATTAAATCCGGCCTATAAAGTTCATTGAGTCAGTTTCTTAACAAAACAAATGTGCCAATCATAAAAAATCCGATTGCGATTGTGATGGACGCGCGATGAAGAAATTAAATCCAGTCCATTAAACGCATCGGGTACGGACTTCACATAACAATTGGGCCATATTGAAAACTCCTTGTGATCCAACATATTTCTGCCGCGTGGTCTATGGGACCACTCCTCCCATGGACCTTGGCTTTAAAGTGGAGGGCGATAAAAATAATTGTGATTGTGATGAACGCATCGCATCAGAACATATCAATCAGACATAACAAAAATGGAGGTAATACTTGCGACTTCCGATTGCGATGATCGCATCGGAACTTCACCATATCAACAAGACACTTTTAATCTCTTCAAACAAACTTTGTGATTGTGATTACATAAAGAATGTGGGGACCACTGTCCTTCAAATAAAAAATGCCCGCATGTTCAAAAATCAAAACACTCTGTTTTCAATGAAAAAGATCTATTTCTTTTAATAAACGAAAGCTCGTTTTTTTGTTTTAACGCTCTGTTTTGAAATACAGAGTATTGTACTTTTAAAACCGAACTAACTGTTCATAGAAATCGAAAGTGGCCCTGTGGTGTCCTGTTTAAAACCTTAGGAACAAAAATAACAAGCGGCAAGTAGTCAGAGTTCTTCAAACACAGAATAGAAGGCGGCAGATTGTACAGGGCAGTTGAAAGTAACATTTCAATAGACAACTATATATGTAGACTCTAAACTGCTATTGGATATTGAAATGCTGCTGGCTAAAGTTCTGGTTGAAAGATAGGTTGAGAGGCAATCCAATATGGAAAATTGGATAGAAACTTGGAGACAACAACAATACATGTATTTCCAGAGATAATCAGCTTGCAAGGATTAAAAGGCACATGCCATGCATATCAATTTTAGCGCCCCCAGGATCAAGTAACAAAAATAAATCTGGCACCCTAACTTGTAGACTCATCATATTAATACTTTTTTCTCGACTGTAGACAGTGTAGATAGTGTTTATGCCTATAGGTGGAATGATGAGAAGGGTATATCCTTAGAAAGTGTTTGTGTATAGGTGGAATGATGAGAAGGGTATATACTTTATGTTTTTTTTATTATGTTAAATGTTTTCATGTTTTCAAAAGGATACTCTAAAGCTAGATGGCCACCTGACCTGGTGTCCAACTGTCAAGTTTTGAAAATATACTCTAAAGCTATATGGTCAAGTCACCTGTTGACTCAATGAAAAGTTTGAGGCCATCAGCGATATTTAGGCTAACAATGTAATATTTTGAAAAGTAATCTTAGATATTTGGCCTAACAATGTCATACTTTGAAAAGCAATGAAAGGAAGTACCACACGCTAAAAAAATAAACTTGAATTAGAGAAAGTAAGATTTTATAATGTATTTTGTTTTTAATTATTTAAAATTATCATAGATTTATAAAAGATATAAAATTAAATAATTTAAAATTACACAAATAAATTTGATTCATGTTAAGATTTAATAAATTTATCTTCAAAATAGATTTAAAGTAATCTTAATCTATATCTATATTTCAATTTCAAATGTATTTCTATAGTATTTATAAAATATTTTAATAATAATATATATAGATATACATTTGCTAAATGTCTAATAAACCATGATTTTAACCAAAATCAATTCTAGATATGGTTGAATTTATTATTATGTCTCATTTAAAGTATAGTTAGTACAACCTTATAAATGAAATAGTTGGTAAATTCCAATAGTAATTAATCCATTATAAGCATCGAAACACATATCACATGATACTTCTCATTTTGTTCAAATTAAAAAAAAAAAAATCATAAAACTATATTATAACTATATTTTAAATTATTATATCATTATTATTATTTATAAAAAGAATTGAGATATAAATTAAACAATATTCTTAACCATTAGGATTCGCTCCCACTTTACCATAGAAATTCAATGAACAAATTAAAAGATAATAACTAACTTAGAAACAAAATGATCGGAGCTGTGATGGCTCTGCTAGGGTTTGACAGGCTGCAACAATTCTAGCAACCCTCAGGATCCAATGTAGAATGACCCAATCAACACATCGGCTTAGTCACTGGCTACATCATTGATGACAGAGATGTGTAAAACCATTGGGTGGGGAGATCCCCTCCTTTCATAATGTGATCAATGGAGAATCAAGCATGCACGGAGTGCAGACAACCAATATGCAAGCGTGCACGGAGCGCAGACAACCAATACGCATGTGGTTCACTGGAAAGGCTCATTGGTCCTACGGGCTCAATGGTAGAGCCACATGCGAGGACAATGCCTACCACAATCCTCAAAGATACCTCACTTCATTATCCCAGGAAACAAATTGGAGGAATATAGGACATACATGAAGGATCATGCAGTGATATGCATGTTCATAGGGGTTTGGCCAACGAAACATGATCTCGTGATATGGATCAATTAAAAATGGCAACCGAAAGGTCACGTGGAGTTGAAACTGGGCGCCAAGGGTTTTTTTACATCCATATTCACTAACCTAGAAGCTAAGGAAAAGATTTTTCACACAGGCCCATTATTTTTCAACAATGGAGGGATGTTCATGTGCTACTAGGAAGAATGTTATAACCTAGATGGAGAAAAATTCCTAGATGCCTCAGTTTGGGTACGCCTCTTTAGCATCCATGTTGATTTCTGGGACCTTAAAATTCTGGAAGGTATTGGAAACTCTCTAGGAACCTTTATAAAAAATTTAGACTCCACAAAACGTGCAAGATGCACCTCATATGCAAGGATTTGCGTCTACAAGAACATAACAAAACTCCTGCCGGAAGCCATCGAACTAGAATACCATAATGAGGTATGGTAACAACCCATTGCTTATGAGCACATCCCCTTCCACTGTCAGAGATGCCATGAGTATGGCCACCTATTCTGAGAATGTCAATTGAATCAAACTGAGTTAAAGGAGATGGCGAAAGACAACAAACAAAGGAAACTACATGATGAATCAGAAAATTTCCAGGAGGTTCAGAGGGGGAAGAAGGGCCCAAAGAATATCCAAACCTCCAACTTGACCCCTTCGAAGACAGGAAAAGAAAATCGAAGAAACCATAGGTTTGATATCTTACAAGAGGAGGAGGAATAGGAAGAGATAACGGAAGAGCAAGAAAAAGGAAACCTGAATGAAGAGATGGGGGAAGAACAAGAAAAAGGAAACCAATCGACAAAACGAATGGAAGGGAAAATGGCAAAAATAAAGGCAGAAGAATAAATACTAGACAAAGAAACCACAAAGCTAGGACCGAATCAATCAAACATGGAAATTGATAGCTAGAGAGAGTAACTAAGCAACGAGGAGTAGGTATTGCGCAGTTTATTAAATGAATGGAGACATATGGATGAGCGGTTCATCCCAGAAGCATAAAAGCAGCTCTACAAAGAGTTATTTCAACACTATAAAGCCAAACAAGGAAACTCTGGTATAAACCAACCGGGGAAACTGGGAGTGCAGAAGAGCCAAGCAGGAGATGAGGGCCCTCCAGGGAAAGGCAACAATAAAAGAGGCAGAAAGAACGTCAATGAGACCATCTATATGATAGGTGAAACATTGGCTAACTCAAGTAAGGTAGTATCACTTTCAACGGTCTTCCATCAACTTAACAAATCTTTTAAATGATTATTACATCTTGGGATATTTGTGACCTTAATAGCAAAGGAAAACAATGATATTTGAAATATCGAATGAGGAAATATAAGCCCAATATCATGACCATACATGAAGCCAATATCCTCGAGGCCAAGCTCGAGGATATTATAAGAACATTCAAGCTATCATACTCAGTAATAACGCTGGACGCCAGAGGTAGTGCACGAGGATTGACCAAACTTTGGAACCCAACGGAAGTTATCTTTGAAGATTGGGTATGTAAAACCTGAATGCTCACGGGATGCTTTAGACACATTAGATTGAGTGATTGGGCTCTCTTCACTGGTTTATATGTGCCACATACTCTAGGGGAGAAAGGGGTCTTCCTTCATAATGTGGAAAGCCTACGAAGAGAATGCCCACAGGACCTATGGATAGTGGGGGGGTTTTTCACATGATAACGTCCCGAGAGGAATGGAAAGTTGGAATCCGCCAACCGGATATAGACATGGATATTTTCATGGATTCAATATCATAGCTGAAAACCTGGAAACAAAAAATAGAACTTTCACCTGCAACAATCTGAGAGAACAGTGTTACCGATGAAATAGGTAACCGCACTGTCACCTACTTTTTTTTGGTAGCATAAAAAGCACCCGATTTTGAAAAGTGGTGATGCAGAATCACCTTTTTTTTTTTTTGAGCACATTTTCGACACTCTAATATTTTTATTTATGAAGTATGAATATTTTTTTTAAAATGTTAGTGATTTTCATGCTAATTTTGAAACGTATTGATGCAGCATCAACCTTTTTTCTTTAGAGCAGTGATTTTCATGCTAATTTTGAAACATATTGATGCAGCATCAACCTTTTTTTTTTAGAGTGGTGATTTTCATGTTGGTAATAAAACACAAAACTTAGATAAAAAATATATACATAAAAACAATAAAAAAACCAATAAAAATGTAAAAAAAAAACAAAATTAACTTGTAAAAATAAAAAATTTAAACAAAAATAAATTAAAAAAAACAAAAATATTCGAAAATTATATCAAAAGAAATGACAAAATTTGGAAAAAAAACACATAATTTAAAGAAAAAAACAAAAATTAACCAAAAAAATAAAAAAAATCAAAATCAAATTTTTTTTTTCCAAGTTATTAAAAAAAACCATATAATTAAAAAAAAAATTTAAAATAGAAAATTTAAAAATAATTTAAATTACAAGATTAAAATTTAGATAAAAAAATTTAAATAGAGAAAAGAAAAAATTAAATTTAAAAATTAAAATTAAAATAATAATAATAAGAAAAAAAAATACAAATTTTAAAATTAACAAAAAAAAAACAAATTAAAAAAAAAACAAAATTTAAAATTGAAAAAGAAAATTAAAATAAAAGAATTAAAATAAAAAAAACTATCATTAAAAAACAAAAAAAAATGAAAAAAATCAGGTGTAAATAATTAAAAAACAAATATCCATAAATTTACTGTTTTTTTTTTTTAAATGAAACAATTTATAAATTTAAAAAATGAAAAACTAAATAAAATAAAAGATTAAAAAAAAATTAAATTAAATTAAAATTTAATAAATTTAATAAATAAATTTTAAATTTTAAAAAATAATTAATCTAAAATATTAAATTTAAAAACAAAATTAGAAAAAAAACAAAACAAAACAAAAAAAATTAAAACAATTTAAATTTAAAATAACAAATTCGAATTAAAAAACAAATATTTTTAAATTTTTTTAATTTAAAAAAAAAATCAAATTAAAAAAAAAATATTAAAAAAAAAAAAAATGATCATGGTGGCGCCGCTAATCAGCCTCCCGCCTAGGTGGCAGTGGAGGCCGGCCGCTGGGTGGGAGGCCGATTCCGAGAATCGCCCTCCCGCGGCAGGAGGCCGATTTCGGGAATCCCCCTCCAGCCACGGGAGGCTGATTCCGGGAATCACCCTGAGGCCGATTCCGGGAATCCTCTTGCCGCGGCGCGGGAGGCCGATTCTGGGAATCGCCCAAAGGCCAATTCCGGGAATCGCCGTGAGGCCGATTCCGAGAATCGCCCTCCCGCGGCGGGAGGGCGATTCCGAGAATCGCCCTCCCGCGGCGGGAGGGCGATTCCCGGAATCGACCTCCCGCTGCAGGAGGGTTATTCTCGGAATCGGCCTCCCGCCCAGCCGCTGGCCTCTGCCGCCACCTGGCTGGGAGGCCGATTGGCGGCGCCACCACGATCAATTTTCTTTTTTCTTTTTTTTTAATATTTTTTTTTTTTTAATTCAAAAAATTTAATTTTTTTTTTTTAATTTAATTTTAATATTTGAAATTTAATTTGTTTTTTTAATTTTATTCATTTTTTTTGTTTTTAATTTTTTTTTTTCTAAATTTTGTTAGAAAATTTTATTAAATTTTGTATTTTTTCTTTTTTATTTAATTGATTTTTTCTTTTAAATTTTTTCATTTTTTTTTTATTGTTAAATTTTATGTTTAGTTTTTTCATTTAATTTTTTAAAATTTAGTAAATTTTTCATTTTTTTTTTAATTTCTTTGAATTTAATATTTTTTTTAAAGTTTTTTATTTTTTTTTTTATTATTTTCTAATTACATAAAACTTTTATATTTTTTTTATTTCAATTAAAATTGTGTATTTAAAATTATATATTTTTTTTATTTCAATTAAAATTGTGTATTTAAAATTATATATTTTTATTTTTTAATTAAACTTAATATTTTCAAATTAATTTGTTTTTTATTTTATTTTTTATTTAATATTTTTTTTAAAATTTTTCAATTTTAATTGATTTTTAAAGTTTTTTAACTTTTTATTTTAACAATGTATTTTTTTTCTTTATATTTAAAATTTATTTTTTATGTCAAAATTTATTTGTTTATTCATTTATTTATTAAAATTTAATATTTGTTTTTTTTTAAATTTAATTTGTTATTTTAATATTAACACTTTTTTTTAATTTAATAAAATCTAATATATATATATATATATATATATATATATATATATATATATATATATATATATATATATATATATATTATTTTATTTTTTATGATTGAAATTTAATTTATTTTTTAAAATCTATTTGTTTTTTTAATATATAATTTTTTAAATTTAATATTTTTATTGTATTTTATTTTGATTTTTTATTTTTAATTAATTTCATTTTTTTTACTTTTAATTTCAATAATGGTTTTTTTTTTAAATATATTTAAAAAAAAATAATAATAATTTAATAAACATTTTCTTTTTCTTTTTATGAATTTTATTTCTATATTTTATTTTTTATAATTTCTTTTTTAACTTGTTTTTTTTATAATTTAATGTTTTTATTTTGTTTTTATTTTTATTCTTTTATTTCTATATATTTTGAAATTTTAATCATTAAATTTTTTTTATTTTTTATTTTTTATTTTTTCGTTAAATTTTAGGTTTTTTTAATGTTTGAATTAAAATTTTTATTTTGTTTTTTTTTTTTAATTTTTTTATTCCTATATATTTTTAAATTTTAAGCTTTAAAATGTTTTTATTTTTTAATTTTAGGTTTTTTTTTTTTAATGTTTGAATTTTAAAAATTAAAAAATGTTATTTCTATTTTTAAAAATGTCAAAAATATGACACAATTTTTTTTTTTTGTTATTCCAGCATCAATTGGTTTTGCTTTTATTTTTAGGGTGTTTTTTCAATCCTTTTTTCAAGAAACAATTTTGTTTATAGCATAATTTTATAAAATGTTGAAATTTCACCTTAAAAAAAAACCAAGTGCGTTCTGGAATACACTTTTTTTGTTTTTGGGGTGTTTGTTCATGTTTTTTGAGTCTTTTTGGGTTAGAGTTCCCGTTTTGAGGTCAGGTTACCTATTTCATTGGTAACGGTGTTAGAGGAGGTCATAATCAGATCACATCACGGTTTGACCAGTTTCTGGCCTCTTTATAGGTAATTTACCGTTACGTATTCCTGGAAGAATCCATCCTCCCAGGAATGGGCTCTGATCACTTACAAATACACCTCAATATTGATCCTAAAACATGGCCTAAAAATTGGACGTTTAGATTCGAAGCTTTCTGGCTTCGAGACTCTAAGCTACTATGATAACTAGAGAGTGGTGGAAAAACAAAGGGTTTGTAGGTAGGAATCTTATGCACATGTTCCAGCTCAAAATCAAAGTGCTCAAGCATTAGATTATGAAATGGAATAAATAGAACTTCAGACACATTATTAAAGACCAGTAGAAGCTAACAATGAAGATGGAGAATGTCGAAGGAAGGTCAAAACCTCTTGTAGAAGAAGAGGGACAACTCATCACTCAACTAAAAGAACACATAAAATAGGAAGAGACACTTAGGAAACAAAAAATTAGAGTGAACCAGTTGAGGGAGGGAGAAATAAACACTCTCTTCTTCCACAAAGCAATGGTACAACATCGACAACACAACATGATTTTCTCTTTGAAAAGTGAGGCGGGAAATAGAGTAGTACAGTATGAGGACATGGAGTACCTGGTGGTTCACCACTTCGACTATTTGCTCACAGAAACAGATCAAAACTGATGTGAGGAAATCCAATGAATTACTCAAAAAATAATACACCTCATCTCCAGAGATCAAAACCTCGACCGCATGTGGGTGGTCACGCTGTAGGAAGTGGAGGAAGTAGTGAAGGGCATGGAAAAAAATAAAGCCCCAGGTCCTGATGGATTCACACTGGAGTTTTTCCAAGCTACTTGAAATTTCATAGGTTATGATGTCCTAGACATTTTCAAGGAGTCTTGGTGTAACCAGAAGGTTTTCCCAAGCCTAAACGATACTTTCATTACTCTAATCCTTAAATCAGCTAAAGCCGAGGATCCCCAAGGATTACGACCAGTAACATTTTGTAATATCATTTACAAGATCATAGCCACTATTATTGTAAAATTCCTTAAGCCTCTGCTCCCCTCCCTTATCTCTTCTAAGAAAACAAACTTTGTCGAAGGTCAGAAAATCCTAGACTACTTCATCACCTCCCAAGAAGTGATCCACTCTTTGAAACATATAAAATCCCTGGGATGATGATTAAGTTGGACCTATCTAAAGCCTATGACCACATAAATTGGACCTTCCTTACCAGCATTCTCCAGATATACGGGTTTGATCAAATATGGATCCGATGTATACTGGCCATGGTCTCCTCCCCAGTGTAGATTCTCCTAAATGGCTCACTTACAAGATATTTTAACCCTACTCGGGGTCTACGACAAGGAGACCCCATTTTTCCTTTTCTATTTATTCTAGCTGTAGAAGGTCTGGGAAGATTGCTGAAGAACAAAGATCGTAATCTTAAGATCTGGGGTCTTATACCTTGGGGAAACAATCTCCCCCTCACTCATCAACAATTTGTAGATGACATTATTCTCTTTTTCCATGTCTCGCTGAAGGAAGCCCAAGGCATCAAATAAATTCTTCATGTGTTTATGGAAGCTTCAGTAACCCTGATCAATAACACGAAATCTTGCATTTTCTTCTTTAACACAGCTAGGAACATCAAAACATTTCTTGCCAGAGTTTTGGGATTTGGTCTTAGCTCTCTCCCCACCAAATATTTGGGCATGCTCCTTTCTTTGAACTCCCTTAAAGTAGCTTGCTAGAACTAATTTATTCAAAAAATCTATAAAAAAATCAGCAATTGTACCTTTAGAGCCCTCAACCTAGCTAGCAGCACTGTTCTTCTCAAATCAATCCTCCAATCCATTCCCATTTACCAACTGTATGGAATGGATATGCCTAAAACTATATGCAACAAAATCAAGGAAATATTTAAGAAACTCCTTTGGGGAGGGGCACATTAGGTGAAAAAATGGGCACTCATGTCATGGAAAAACCTCATAAAACCCAATATGGAACAGGGGTTAGGACCTGGATATCCCCTCATTCTCAACCATGTAATGGGGCTAAACTATGGTGGATATGGGTATAGGGAGAAGAGGGATTGTGGAAACAAATATGGACGCAAAAGTATGACATGCCCACCCGAAGAAAGGACATTTTATGGTACCGGACCCCACAAAAGGATCAAGAATTTGAAACCCTGCAGCAATGAACATAGATATCATATAACAATATTTCTTTTGGGAAGTAAGGAATGGACAAACAACCCTCTTCTCAAATGAATCATGGCAATAGAGGGGTAAACTATTCCCTAGAAAAGATCTTATTGATTGGTTCACCTATGCAATGGACATAAACTATCAAATGGTAAATCAATATTGGAAGGAGTAGGAAATAAGAAATGGCTGGAGAAGATGGAAAGACAGGACAGACTAGCCGAATGGTCCAAAATCAGCCCAATGGTACCAGATGAGGAAAGGGCAAGACTCCAGAAGGATCACAATCAAGGAAGGGACAAATATACTAAGATGGGGCTACACAACGAAGGGGTCATTCAGAGACAAGGAAGCATATAGAGTAAAAGCAAGATGGGAACAGGGGAACCAACAACAAATCCGCGGGGAAATTTTTGGAGGAAAGTGGTTGTCGAAGGTGGCCTACTTGCTCTAACTAGTATAAAGGGGTAGAATCATGACCTGGGACCAATTGAATAAAAGAGGCTTTTATGGCCCATTGATTTGTATCCTCTATGGGAATTAGTTAGAAACTATGGAGAATCTCCTGAACTCCTATCAGTATGCAGAGCTAAAATGGAGACAAGCGGAAGAGCTCTTTGAAAGGATGGATATGGACCTTGGCAGCACAATGGAAATCATATTAATCTAGAGACAAGGCCTATTCTCCAGCTCGATCCTTAACTAATCCTAGGCTCTGGTCTCGAGGTTCACTCTTCGGGATATATGGAAGGAGACAAACCACTGGATATTCAAAATTACAAGTCTGGACCAAGTGGTAGTGTGGGAGGTAATTAAGGAAAATATAAAGAAAACCATCCTTTCCAATAAGTGGATGCTAGATGAATAGCAAGTGGCACTTCACGAGGCAATAATCCTACAACGACTCCATTTGGATTCGAGTATGATCACCCCGTCCTCTTGGAAAGTTATCCCTGACAGAGTATATATCAGTCGAACCTTCAAATCACCATCGAAAGGATTCTTCAAGCTCAAATTTGACGGACTCTCGAAAGGCAACCCGTGACAGGCAGGAGTTGGAGGGATACTTTGAGATCATAGAGCCCTAGTAAGATTCATATATGTGGATTCTTGTGGCTATGCAAGTAACAATGAAGCATAATTCATTGGAGATTATGAAGGTATAATCCTTGAAACCAAGCTAAGCTATATAAATTTGATGATTGGAGGGGATTCACAACTAGTAGCTAACACCCTAAAAATCTAAAATCAAAGAACGAAATGGGACAAGCTCAGCCACAACTGGAGAATTTATAGACCTGTGTAGGAAATGGTGAATATAATCCATAAATTTGAATATATTATTATCACTCACGTGACGAGGGAGGTAAATAGAGTAGGATACCTCCTAGTGAACTGGGGTAGTGCCCGTCAAAATTATCCCCTTGAAAAAAGTTGGCCACCCAATGTTTTGGAGGAGAAATGGATGTTTTTGCAGAGAATTAGAGAGAAATACAATGCCGACATTAGGGATCACCCATAGTTTGAAGATCCAGACCCCATATCAGGCTGTGGAGAGACAGATCGACCCTCCCATCAATATTTATGATATTCACATTAGTAATCAATCCCACCACCCTCGACATGAATGGAAAGCGTGGGGATATGTATTTTTGCATGCAAGTGAAGGCAAGGTGGCGAGACAGAGGCCCTCACGTTCTGTTAAATACCTGGTTGAGGATGGCATGGGGGTTTTGTTCTGATGGTGGAAGCTGGTGTAGGAATGGTAATAGAACGTCTGACCTCCATCAACTACTAGACACTGTGAATTTTGGGTATGTTATTGGTTTCTCTTATGCATCTCATTCCATGATTTTGGTTTTCCAAACTATTGGGGATTCATGGGAGTATAGGGGAAATATGTTGGCCCTACAAATTTTTTTTTCTTGGCATTGAGGAGTCGAGGTGAAATAGGAAAGTCTTCTTGGGGGTGGTCGGGTTGCCTTTGGGTTTCTTTCTCTATTAGGGAATGGAGCATGACCTCTACATGCGTCTTAGTGAGAGTCAGGTCATAACGAGGTATCGGTCTGGAGGGATGGAATCAGGATGGGAAGTTCTGCCTTGGTCAGGGGATTGGTTGGGAGCTTGACCCTTGAATGACTTGGGTTTACTGGCTGGTAACACCATGATGAACCACCATGGCTCTCCGCGAGTGGAGAAAGGCTGGTGGTAGTTGACCCAAGAAAGGGCTGAGGGTAAGCAAAACAATTCTTCAAATTGGGATGGTTGGAAGCATGTCAAGTAGGGCCTTTGTGGGAAGGTTGTCAAACTGAGGGTGATAGGACAATGTCAGGGGAAATTTGGGGCGTCCACACTTAGTGGGGTCAGGATATTGCAGACGTTAACCATGGTGTTGGGCTGACCCATAAGGTAAAATCGGCCAGTGTGCATGTTATTCGAGGTGTCAGGGATTAGAAAATTTACCTGTTGCATGCCTCAGGGCACGACTGTAATGGATATATATATATATATATATATATATATATATATATACATATTGGTAAGTTAGGCTATTCTATTAATTTGAAAAAAGAGAAGTTGCATATGCTACAGGCAGGGTTGGCAAGCTCCACTTAGCCAATCCCTGCCTTAGCTACTCGGTTTTGGGGCTGCCTTAGAGGAGGAAACTAACCTGAACAAAACTTAAGACATAAATTTATAATATGTGCAGTAGTGTTGATGTATCTAAGAAGCACAAAATATGCAGAAGAAAAAAAGAACTAATGGTGGAAAGCTTGAAAAAAAACATGGAAGAGTTGTGTGGCCTCGTAGCCCTCAATCTCCACCTTCATCATCACTGTTGGGGACATCCTCCTCAATTGGGCAAGTAGGTGCCTACACAGCCGCTTCCTCTGAATATGCCAATGAACAACTATGATTTTGGACCGGTTCACAGAGGATGGCCGACTTCGGATCTGCCCCGTCAAGGATGCACGTCTAGATTCCATCGAAATCCATCACCCACACATCATAATCATCATATTTATTCTCCTGAACCGACTGCAAGTCAGTCTTTCCAAGTTGGGGTTGCATCTAGTGATCTATGGTGGACTTTCGTGGACATCCCCTGCCTCTCTGTGTAGCTTACACATGGGTTTCTTCCTCCTACTTAGGGTCGGGACTTTGACGCACAAAAATGCCAGAGTAGGAGCCTTCCATTGACTCCAGTTGATTTTCCTCGCCACGGTGATACCATCCATGGAGAGCCCTTCTCTATCCACCTCGGATGGTTCTCTGGTGTAATCTAGGGGCCATTGCACAATAATGCATGTGGGAGAAGTCAAGGGAGGGATACGTTGTATGGGGACAAGCAGCACTAAGGCTCGTGGAGTCGGAAGGGCTGGGGAATAGATGCATAGAATGGGATGTCACATCCCAAAGGGGACTTCATGACACAGTGCTAAGAATAGGGCTGTGCGGCCTTCTAAAATCAGGGAAGTTCTAGAGCTGAGATAAAAAAATGAAAGGCAGAGGGAAAATACAGTGGGTTATTTAAGGTTGGGAGCTCAGCCTATTAAAGGGGATTGGACACATGTGAGGAGGATGGCAATGAGCATTCCTCACACACAGCTATGTGCCATGCTCGATCACTTGAGCGGGCTCGAGGGGAGGGGAATGACTGATATACAAGTTAATCATGATAATCATTAATGGTGATAGATGTGGAAGGGTGCTCTGGATAGGGTGACACAGTTCCCCGCATCTCATAATCATACCTGATTTTGTTAGTCTCGTGTGGATGGATAACGGTTTGAGGATCCGCAATAGGTGAGGCTCTGTGCAAAAGATATTCATTTTCCGGGATGTGTGAGATATGATTGTCAATAGTGTCAGTTCTCTCACCCACATCCGAGGGGCAGAAGATCCTTTTGAATGAGAGTGTGACATTCTTGTCTAAGTGATTCCTCCTCAACGTGAGTTAGGTTGGAATGATACAGCTCACAGCTTCTTTCCACCCCTTTGTTTGCAAGGAGATCCGCAATGGAGTTTTCCTTTCTATGCACATGGCCAAAAGTGACGGCTCTGTGGTTGTGTATCAGTTGTTCTAAAAAGATGAGCTTATGGGCGAGTCTTGAGCTTTTGGATACCTTGGAGGATTCTTGTGACTACCATAGTTATGACTTGCAAGTCACCCTCCATTTCTAGGGGGAAGTAATGAAACTCAATTTCAATTTGAATACCTTGTATAAGCCCCTCCATCTCCGCAGAATTATTGTTGTCCTAACCTATGTTTCTGTAGTAAATCCTTAGAGGATCGCCTTGAGAGTTCCTGATAATGCCTCTGAATCCTGCATTTCCAGGATTCCCTTTTGACGCCCCATCGAAGTTGCATTTGAAGAAGCCATTAGGGGGGGTGCCATTTTTAAAGAGCAGGGGTTCTACCTACCTTTCTACGATTCATATCTAGGGGGGTGTTTAGACTCATTTTCCAATTGTTCCATATGTGGCGCTTTGCTACAGAGGTGGGGAGGTCCCCTTGAATCCAAGTGTCTAAGGCCAATGTTTCAGATAGGTTGCAGTGAATCCGGTCCCAGAGATTTTCTGATGTGGATGCTTTCCCTTTGAAGATGTGGTTGTTCCTTTCCTTCAAGATGTTCCAAATAAGGATGCCTGGAATGATCTTCCAGAGTCTGTTTAGGAGATTTTTGGTATAAGGGTTTTCCGTCCAGCTCCTGATGGTGTTGATCATATTCCCCCTTACTCGTTTGGAATGATGACATAAGACTATAGTTCTATCCCACGGGAAATTAGCGATGGGACATTGGTCGAACATGTGGTCGATGGTTTCCAGGTTTTCCTAACATAAAGGGCACCTAGAGGGTCCTACAAACCCCCTCTTCAGAATATTCTCCCATGTGAGGATGCGTCGTTTACTGAGCAGCCACAGGAAGGTGGCTACTTTAGGCCATAGATTGGCCATCCATATCTTTTTCCAAATGAGATCTATTAGGTCAGGGTTCTGCTGATGAAGTATGTTGTAATCTTCCTCGGTCAAGTAGTTTCCTCTAGGCATATGCCCCCAGCGAAGGATGTCAAGTCTTGTCCTTACTCTGACTTTTCTTTTGGTGCTGAGATCCTCCCAGATGTTTGTATGGCCCTCGTTGTTCCATTTTTCTTGTCATATGTTCGTGTGTAGCCATTTCCTATATCCTTGGGAGGTTTCGTCTGTATAGAAGTCTTTTACATTCTGTCTTTTCCTTCCTTGGAGAGTCGCACTCCAAATAGGTCTAAGGAAGATGGAGGAAAGCCTTGGCATCTGCTGCCAAGAGTCCTCCCAGAATCTTGCTTGGGTACCACTTCGCAGCTCCCAGAAGCTTTGTATCATAATTTTTTGGCTACTTGCTGCTTTCCATATTCGGGATCCCCCAGAGTCTAAGTTGTACCGGATGAGGTCCTCCTTAGGCCAGGAATGAGAATACTTGTCCACCCATAGGTTGGCCCATGGAGTGTTGGGTTTGGAGACCAATTTCCACCAGATGTTGTCTCCCATTATGTTATTACTGTGCTTAGGATCGCGCAGTCCTAATCCCCCCTGACTTTAGGGGTACAAACATCCTTCCAGTTGACTAAAGCTCATTTCTTCTTTTCTTTGGTGTCGCCCCATAAGAAATATCTTTACAATTTTCACATGGCCTTGAGGACTTATTTGGGGGCTGACAGGACAGAGAAGAGGTATATGGGGAGAGATTGCAAGACCGATTTAATGAGGACAAGGTGACTAGAATTATTGAGGGAGCAATGGGTCCAGTTAGATAACTGGGTTTCCAGTTTGTCCAACAGAGCATGCCAGGAGGAGTGATTTATGATCGAGTCAGTCAAAGGAGCTCCTAGGTAATTGGAAGGCAAATAAGCAATGGATAATCCAAGGATGTGGGAAATTTTGCGCTAGGTGAGAGGGGGAGTGTGAGAGAAGAATATCTGCGATTTTTCATGGTTGACCTCTATGTCGGAGGCTTTAGAGAAGGATTAGAGAATGGATTTGAGGGAAAAAACTTCTTGGACTGAGGGGTAACCCATAATCATATTTTCATCCAGAAATGTTTGGTGGGAGGAGGGGGGCAAGTTGTGGAGGGGTAAACTAAGCAGTGCACCTAACTAGATGTATCTTTTGAGAAGGTGAACCAATCTTTCAACCATAATGATGAAGATGAAGGGGGAAAGGGGGTCCCCTTATCTGATGCCTCTCGAGGAGTTGAAGGTAGCACAGGGGATACCATTGACCAAAACGGAGAGAAAAGGGGAGGTGATGAGGTGTGGCTAAAGCCAAAGGCTATGAAAAAGTTTTTAATGTATTCCCATCTTAGTTTATCAAAAGATTTGGATATGTCGATTTTTAGAAGCATGTGAGGCTTTTTGGAGGTTTTGAGAGAGTGAATGTGTTCATGGGTTAAGACGATTCCATCAAGAATTTTCCTACCTTCCACATAACCTGTTTGCTCCGGGGAGATAATTATGGGAATGAGTTGCTTCAACCTATTAGCAATAACTTTGGAGATAATTTTGTATATTACATTGTAGAGAGCTACGGGCATGTACTTACTTGGAGAGGCTTCTTTGTCTTCTTTTGGTACCAAAGAGATGAAGGTAGCATTTAGCGCTGGTAGAAGCCAATGGGTAGTGCGTGATTCCTCCACGATGTCCGAGACTTAATTTTGAATGGTCTCCTAGAAAAATGGAAGAAGTTGGTGTTAAAACTGTTAAGATGTGGAGATTTCCCAGCCTTCATTTGGAAGACTTCTTGTTCCACCTCAGCAAGAGTGGTAGCTGTGAGCAACATCCTATTGTGCTCCTCCATTATCAGCTTGGGAATGTGTTGAGTCATTTTCCCAATGGCCTCATGCCTCTGATTATTGGGTTCCCGCAAAATATTTCTGAAGTGATTGCGCATCTCCTCAGTGATAGCCTCTTGTGTTTCCAGCCTTTCCCCAGTTTGGTTGAGAACACTTATTTTGTTGTGCATCCTGTGATGAATGGTGGAACGATGAAATAATTTAGTGTTTCTTTCTCCCTCTTTGAGCCAGCAGATTCTTGATTTTTGTCTCCAGAGATATTCTTCCTGGTTCCGTCTTTCTTTAATTTGAGTATTTAAGGTCTTCTCCTGACTTTCTGACTCGACTGAGCAACCTTCCTGGATGATGGTCTGTTGCAACTCCATTTTTTCTTCTAGTTCTTTATGTTCTGTGAAGATATTTCCAAAGGTTGTTTTGTTCCAGACCCTCAATTTTCCTTTGAGAAGTTTCAATTTTTTCTGGAACTAGAGAATTTTAGTGCCTTGCGGGGGTATTAAGGAGGTCCACCATTTGGAACCATCTCCTTGAACCCTGGGTGCCGGAACCAGCAGTGTTCAAAGTGGAAAGGTTTAGGAGCATGCTTATTTAGTAGTAAGCATTGAATTTGAATTGGCCAGTGGTCAGAGCCTGCCGCAGGGATGATAGTAGCAACTATGTCACCCCCTAGCTGAATGAAATCTTCTATGATTAGGAATCTGTCTATTCTTCAGGCTATTTTATGGGCACCTCCTCTTTTGTTGTTGCATGTGAAGATTCCATTGGAGGTTTGTACATCGATGAGGTCGTTACCATAAACAAAGTTCTTGAATCCATTACTATCCGAGTCCAGATGCATTCTCCCTCATTTATTTTCTTGAATTTGGTTATCATATTGAATTCTCCTCCCAGGAGCCAGAGTGGAAAGGCTTGTTGATTATTGAGATCCCCTAAGTTTTCCAGGAGCTCAAATTTTTGTTGGGTGTTTTGTGGAAAGTAGACATTTGTGAGAAGACCATGGATATCCATGCCAATAAGGTGAAATTTGGCCTGGATGAAGTGTCCGTTAGCATGGAAGTTCTCTAAGGAGATGATTTGGGGGTTCCAGATAATTACCACACCTCCAGATGCTCCGTTGGCATCAACCGCTATTGTATTTCTACATTTCCAAAAAAATTTGAAGATTGTATCTAGAGTGGAGCTGGAACATTTGGTTTCTTGCATGTAGAATATTGCAGGGCATTCCTCAGTAATCCTTTTCTTTATTTTCATGTGCTTCGTGGGGCTGTTGAGCCATCTTATGTTCCAGGAGATGATCTTCATGGGAAAGGATTGGTGGTATAGGCGAAGAATCCTGTCAGCTTGGGGAATCACCCTGAATCTACCATTTCTTTCCCTATTTATATAGTTCTTTACAGAGTTTTTTTTCTACCCCATTTGTAGGAATCTTTCATGATGTATTTGGTGTTAATGAGCGTTCCCCCATGGATACCCAGAGAGGGTAGACGATGTGCTTTGGCTAGGAATTCTTCCAAATTTTGGACTTGTTGCTCCAAGATAGATCTGAAGTCTTTCTTATTACAGAAATCCTCTAACCCTATAAGATCTAGTCCTCCCAGATCAATGCTAAATGGTTCTTCCTCCATGGCTTCTGGGATCAACTCCAAGATATGATCTTTGCCTTTTAACACATTTTTATCCTCTGCGTAGTTTGCAGTTGGAGATTTCAAGAAGGTCTCAAGGGGGACCTTTTCCTGTTGAGCCTTTGAGGATTGGGCTTGCTCCGTGGACGTATTCTCAGCTTTGAACACTGGTTCAATTTCGTTTTCCTTTAGCTGATTTAAGGTTGCGAACCTGTTGCTAGTCGCAGGTCCTTTTTTATTCTACTGAGGGGTACATATTTTGTTCTGCATTTTTTTTCTTTCTACCTTCATGAATCCTGTTAATCCAAGTTGTCATTGATGGCAACATGTTGATGAAGGAGAAGCCAGACTATGACCCTATGATTGATAAGCCTAACAATGAAGATGACCTCTTGCTATCCCAATCACTTTCTGCACATAAATATTCAAGGACAGTTATAAATAAAAATAATTTTTTTCTTCCTTGGGGGCATAATTTCACTATGACACCTACACTACCTTTTAGAGCATAATTTTAGCTTTCTAACGAGCTCTCACTTGGCCAGAAACTCCAAGAATTTTTTAAGATATCGAGTTTTCAAGTTAAAAAAATATATATTTCTGATATTGAGCCAACCTATGCTCAGATACTCATGTTGGCCCTCATGACGGCTCCTTCCTCAACAGATGTGCCTTTTCATATAGTCAAACAACTATATATATAAAGTTTAGTTTTTCCATTTCTGTGCAATCAATTCGGTGAAGAAGAACAAAAAAAATACAAAATAGTGAACAGTTCACATCTCGTGAACTTATGAGGCCTAGGAGAACGGTTAATGGTTGGAAATTTTCTGGTGTCCTCTTAAACTCAGACTACAATCCTTGTTAACAATCAAAAGTAGCTCAGATCTATGGAACTAAGGAGGCCGAAGAGGTAATATTTTAGGGGTTAAATCTTAACTACCTTGATACCTCAGACCCTTGTGTAGAAGACTCAGAACAGTGCCTCAGACCAAGTGATATACAACTCAAACCTGTTTCAAGAAACTCATACCATCCTGAAATATGTGGATAGTAATGCAGCTCAGATTACAATCTCTTGAAGATTAGATTATATATTAAGGGTTCAGAACTAGTAACAACATTCACCTCGGACTTTTGACTGTGTTAAGGGTTCATATTTGGACAAGTGTTATCATCATCAGCCCCTGTATCTCAGATTATCACTGTGACAAGGTAGGATCTGTGAGCTTCCCTACCGCGAGTCTGTGACACCTACCTCGGATTACCTTCAAGCATTAGACTGCAACTTCGGATTAAGCTGTGTTATCTTGGACTGTATCTTTTTGTTGAACTATAAGTGTTGTTCCTATTCGGAGTGTGTCTGATTCATATTGCAGATTTCTGTGGTGTATTATTGGTGAACTGTGATATTTAGACAATGAAAATACTTTAGCATGATGAACTAGTTCAAC
This sequence comes from Pinus albicaulis, assembly GCA_034641835.2. Taxonomy (NCBI): domain Eukaryota; kingdom Viridiplantae; phylum Streptophyta; class Pinopsida; order Pinales; family Pinaceae; genus Pinus; species Pinus albicaulis. The sequence continues at coordinate 1,739,737,054 of CM076580.1, read as the reverse complement.
ACTCACCTTTGTATACAGTCTATTCATTACAGTGTTCGGTCTGTTCAGCTAGGACAATTGAGTAATCAATTGCATTTTGTGGTATACCTATAGTGAAACTCCTTGAGGATTCGAGCAGGGATATTTTCCTCTTGGGCAGTGAAGACAAAAATACTAATGGATTAATTGAAGGCCAGTGATGAAGACAAGTGGAAAGTGAAGTCAGTGAAGAATTTTAGAAGAAATAATATAGTGATGAATATGTCAAGAGCATTCAAGTAATAACTATTCACATTCTCTATTAAACCAAGCAAAGAAGGATTGGTGTCCTTGGAGTAGGAGCTCCTAAACACAAGGTTGCTGCCTTGAGAAGATAGGGTCAAAGCCCTAGAGGTCAGAGCCTCATCAAAGTCCAAGCTGGTGCTTGGCAACAGGTTGGTGCCTATTTCATTAAAATGTTTGGTGCCCTCACTCATATATTGTATAATATTATTAAAAAAGGGATTGAAGTTCTTATTAATCCTAAATATTATCATTATACACATCTCTGTCTTTAATTGTGAAGAATATAACTGGAAATAATTAACAATTGAAAAGAAATAATGATTCACCCCCCTCTCAGTATTTCCAACAATTGGTATTAGAGCCAGCTTCTTCATTATTAGCCTAACAGCTGGAAGAAGGATTCTTAGGCACAATGAAGAACATGGAAGCAACAGGGAAACTACCTATCTTTGATGGAACAAATTTTAGTTTTTGGAAAAAGAGGATGTCCTACTATCTAATGTCTCTTGGTCCTGAAGTATGGTACAAATCTCCCGCGAATATTCCAACTAATCAAAATGAAAGAAGAGCCTACATTTCTAATGCCAAAGCTTTAAATTCCATCACTAGTGGAATTACCGATTCTAATTTACGAAAGTCATGAATTATGACTCAGCCAAAGAAGTATGGGATAAGTTGGTTTCTCTATATGATGGGGACTCAAAAGTTAAGAAGGAAAAGCTTCAAACCTATAGAAGACAATTCGAGAGTCTGAAAATGGATGATGAAGAATATATTTCATTATACTTCCTCCGAGTAGCTGAAGTGGTTAACCCTCTTAAAGGACTAGGAGAAAATATTGAAGAAAGCACCATTGTTTAAAAAATCCTGAGATCGCTTCCTAACAGATTTGACACCAAAGTAAGTGCCATAGAAGAAATGAAGGACCTAGATACTCTCAATATGGATGAACTTCATGGAATTCTTATTGCCTATGAGATGAGGAAAGGGAGCCCAAATTTCAAAGAAGCAGCTTTCAAAGCCTCAATATCTACAAAAGAAGGAAAAAGATGGAATTGCAACAACAATGAATATGATACTGAAAACGAGTTAGCTCAATTTGTACGAAGACTAAAATGGGGATCTAAGATAAAAGGTAAGTTCCCTCTTATTTGTTTCAATTGTGGAAGAATAGGTCATTATGCTGCAAAATGTCCTCATAGAGATGATAGTGATGATGAAAAGGACTCTAAAAGAATGATGTACAAAAAGAAAGGGTTTAATAAGAAGAACTTCTTCTCCAAACAAGATGATTCTGATGAAGATGAATTTGTAGTTATAAAAAAGAAATCAACTATAAATATGCGTCATTACAAAGAAAGTGAGATGAATCAGACAAGGAAAGTAATTATGTTGGAAGCAAAGAAACGTTATTCATGGCATTTACAAATGATGATGACTCAGATATAGAAGATGAAAGAAACATGGATAGTTTGCTAATAAGTGCCATTGAAGAAAATGAGAATCTACAAAAGAAGATAATTTCTCTCAAAATAGAAAGAGAGGAAGAAAAAATAAGGAAAGACTTCTTGAAAATTAAGCCAAAAGAGAAGGATGATATCTGTGAAAAACATGAAGCTGAAATAATATCTCTAAGAAAGGAATTACACCAAGTTAAGAGGATTTGGCAAAGCTCTCTAGCTCTTGACAACATTCTTAATACTCGAAAACCTCAACATGACAAGTCTAGAATTGGTTTCAAAGTAGAATTACCAAGTACAAAGAATAATGCCAGAAGTTATGTTGATGTACTCTCTTGCATCCAAAAGAAGAAAAATCATCTTGTCAGGAACAAATTCCCATGTCAAAACGAAGAATTGAAGAAAGAGAAACTTCAAGGAAGAATGTTGGTTCAAGCTATCGATACTTGAACATGTATCAAACTATTTTTCTTGGGCAATGTTACAATTCTAAAAACTTTGGGCATCAAGCTAAGCATTGCAAGGCTCATAAGAATGAAGCACCAAGATTGAATGATCAAACAAACCAACTATGTGGTCCTAAAGAGCAAGGAAAAATCAAAACTTACAATTCATTTGATCCTTTGGCTAAGCTTGATCCGTCTTGATCATTATGTGATAATTATGATCATAATGAACAAATTTTCCCTCTCAAAAGGGAGAAAGCTAAGAATGTAAATCTCAAAACTGATAAATGTGGCCTAGCTCTATGTGCTCATAGTGAAGAAAATCATTGGTTTGTGGATAGTGGATGCTCAAGACATATGACATGTGACCAAAAGAAGTTTATCTCATTGAACAAGAAAAATGGAAATGTATCCTTTGGAAGTGGATCCGCTAAAATCACTGGAAAAAGAACTACTACCCTTGTCAATGGACTAGGAAAGGCTCAAAATACCATGCTGGTAGAAGGGCTAAAACACAATCTCTTAAGTTTTAGCCAGATTTGTGACCAGGGACATAATGTTGTCTTTAGTACAAAAAAATTTGAAATAAGAGACTCATCCTCGGGAGAACTTTTGGCGAAAGGAGTAAGAACACCAGATAATGTTTACATTCTCACTAGAATCCAAGAAGGTAAATGTTACTTAAGTTAAACAGATGAAATATTGTTATGGAACAAGCGGTTGGGGAATACAAGTTTTGATAACCTAGTCAACATCAGCAAAATTAATGCAGTAAGGGATATTCCAAAAATGTGCAAACCAAATCAAGTTGTATGTGGCCCATGCCAACATGGAAAGACAACCAGAACTAGCCACAAAACTAAGGAGTTCTCAACAACAAAACCTTTGCAAATCATTCATGCAGATTTGTGTGGGCCAAATAGAACTCCAACGCCTCAAGGTGAAAGGTACTTTGCTCTATTTGTTGATGACTATACTAGAATGATGTCGATATATTTCATAAAATATAAATCGGAAGCATTTGAATGTTTTAAGAATCTTAAGGCTCTCATTGAGAATGAGAAAGATTATAAGATTAAATGTCTTAGAACGGATAGAGGAGGAGAATTCACCTCAAAAGAATTTGATGAATGATATAAAGAGCATGGAATCGAAAGAGAACTCTCTACTGCTAGGACACCCCAGCAAAATGGAGTATTTGAATGAAGGAACTGAACCATTCAAGAAATGGCAAGGACAATGCTACTAACAGCTGATTTGCAACCGAAATTTTGGAGAGAAGTAGTTGGCACTGCAGTTTATACCTTAAATCGAACTCAATTAAGACCAAATAATGGAAAGAGTCCTTATGAATTATGGAAAGGAAAATTTGCTTCAGTAAAATATTTTAGGGTTTTTGGAAGAAAATGTTTCACAAAAATAAATGATGACTCACTAGGTAAATTTGATTCTAGAGTTGATGAAGGAATATTTCTTGGATACTCCACTAGGAGCAAGGCTTACAAATGTTACAACAATTGTCTACGAAGAATAGTGGAAAACATTGATGTGAAGATTGATGAAGGCCTTCCAGAAAAAGTAATTGAAGATCATGAAGTTGAGCCTTTCTTTGAACAAAGTGAAGAAGAAGAATCTGAAAAAGAAGAGGAGAATGGAGAACCTCAAAGTGAACCTTCACAAACTCCCTCTAAGATCAATTTTGTTCAAATACATCATCCGGAAGAACAAGTCATCAAAAATATAGATGAAGGAATTCAAACTGGAAGAAGGATGATAAACACCCCAAGAAAAGATGATGTTGCTCTATTATCTTTAATAGATCCTGAAAATTTTTCTCAAGCAAGCAAAGATCCTTATTGGATAAAAGCCATGGAAGAAGAAATGTCTCAAATCGAAAAGAATGAGACTTGGGAGCTAGTACCTCACCCAAAAGATAAAAATATAATTGGAACAAAATGGGTATTCAAAAACAAGATGAATGAGGATGGAAAAATCATCAGAAATAAAGCTAGACTTGTCTACAAGGGATACTCACAAATTGAAGGAATTTACTTTGAAGAAACCTTTGCATGAGTAGCTTGATTGGAAGCCATAAGAATGTTTTTTGCATTTACTTGCTCAAAAGGATTCAAGGTTTATCAAATGGATGTAAAATCAGCATTCCTGAATGGAGATCTCAAGGTAGAAGTTTACATGGAGCAACCAAAAGGATTTGATCTTACCGAAGGGAAAGACTTTGTATGCAAGCTAAAAAAGGCCTTGTATGGATTAAAACAAGCCCCGATAACATGGTATGCAAAGTTGGATCACTATTTTCTACAACCAGGTTTCAAAAAGGGATTAGCTGGTAGCAATCTCTACATGAAGATGGACAAGGAAAAACTTTTGATCACTCTTGTATACGTTGATGATCTAATCATTGCTAGAAATAATGAAGAGATGAGCCATGAATTTGCTTTAAATATGTCCAAAAGATTCGAAATGTCAATGATTGGTGAGCTGTCTTACTTTCTTAGGCTAAAAATATCTCAAACCTCTACATGCATGTTTATATCTCAAACGAAATATCTTAAAGACATGCTCAAAAGATATGGGATGGAAGATTGTGCACCTATGAGCACACCGATGACCACAGATTGTAAATAAAGGAAAGACGATGACACCCCTCTCATAGATGAAACTCTTTACAGGTCAATAATCGGAGCTCTCCTATACTTAACTGCTACAAGACCAGATATTATGCAAGCAATAGGAATGGTAGCAAGATTTCAGTCAAGTCCTAAACAATCCCATCTAGCAGCTGTGAAGAGAATTCTCAGATATTTGAAAGGAATGATTGATTTCGATCTTTGGTATCCTAAGAGTTCAACTCTTATTGTGACAACTTACTCCGATGTTGATTGGGCCAGAAGCGTGGATGATCGAAAAAGTACCAGTGGAAATGCATTCTTTATGGGAGATTGTCTTGTATCTTAGCTCAACAAAAAGCAATCATCTATATCCCTTTCTACAACTAAAGCCAAATATATAGATGCTGCTGATTGTTGTACACAAATTCTACAGATGAAGGAAGCCTTGAAGGATGTCAACATAAAAACTAAGAAAACAATTAATATTTTTTGTGACAATATTAGCGCCATCAGTCTTTCAAAGAACCTAGTGATGCGCTTGAGGACCAAACATATTCCAATCAAATACCACTTTCTCCGTGAACAAGTTTTTGAACACAATATTAGGTTGGAATACGTCAATACAAAAGAGAAAATTGCTAATATCTTTACAAAACCCCTTCCATGAGAAGCATTTGAGTATCTTTGACAAAAGATGGGGGTCATTGCTCTTGCATCACATTAAATCAAGCAGCATGTCAGGGGTGCAATATGTTAGGGGGAGCAACATGACAGGGGGAGCACTTTGGCACCCCATTTCCATTGATGTCAAAGGGGGAGAGAAGAAAAATATTGCCATCCAATGAAAAAGGGGGAGATTGTTAGTCCAAGTTGTCATTGATGGCAGCAAGTTGATGAAGGAGAAGCTAGACTATGACCCTATTATTGATAAGCCTAACAATGAAGATGACCTCTTGCTGTCCCAATCACTTTGTGCACATAAATATTCAAGGACAGTTATAAAGAAAAATAAATTTTGCTAGCTTGGAGGAAAAATTTCACTATGACACCTACACTACCTTTAGAGCATAAATTTAGATTTCTAACGAGCTCTCACTTGGCTGGAAACTCCAAACGGTTTTTAAGATATCGAATTTTCAAGTTAAAAAAAAAATATTTCTGATATTGAGTCGACCTATGCTCAGATACTCATGTCGGCCCTCATGATGGCTCCTTCCTCAACAGATGTGTCTTTTCAGATAGTCAAACAACTATATATATAAAGTTGCATTTTTCCATTTCTCTGCAATCAATTCGGTGAAGAAGAACAGAAAAAAATAAAACAGTGAAGAGTTAACATCTTGTGAACTTAGGAGGCCTAGGAGAATGGTTAATGGTTGGGAATTTTCTGGTGTCCTCTTAAACTTAGACTACAATCCTTGTGATCAATCAACAGTATCTTGGATCTGTGGAACTAAGGAGGCCGAACAGGTAATATTTAAGGGGTTAAATCTTAATTTCCTTGATACCTTCAGACCTTTGTGTAGAAGACTCAGAATAGTGCCTGAGACCAACTGATATACAGCTGGGACCTGTTTGAAAAAACTCGGACCATCCTGAAATATGTGGACAGTAATGTAGCTCGGATTACAGTCTCTTGAAGATTATATTATATATTAAGGGTTCAGAATTAGTAACATCATTCATATCATAATTTTAACTATGTTAAGGGTTCAGATTTGGACAAGTGTTATCATCATCAGCCCCTGTATCTTGGATTATCACTGTGACAAGGCAGGATCTATGAGGTTCCCTACCTCGAGTCTGTGACACCTACCTTGGATTACCTTCAAGCATTAGACTACAACTTCAAATTAAGCTTTGTTATCTCAGAGTGTGTCCTTTTGTTGAACTATAAGTGTTATTCCTATTTGGATTGTGGATCATTCATATTGCAGATTTCTGTGGTCGATTATTGGTGAACTGTGATATTTAGACAGTGACAATACTTTAGCATGATGAACTAGTTCAACACTCACCTTCATATACGGTCTATTCATTATAGTGTTTGGTCTGTTCAGCTAGGACAGTTGAGTAATCAATTGCATTTTGAGGTATATCTATAGTGAAACTCCTTGAGGATTCGAGCAGGGATATTTTCCTCTTGGGCAGTGAAGATAACAATACTGATGGATTAATTGAAGGCCAATGATTAAGAAAAGTGGACAGTGAAGTCAGTGAAGAATTTTGGAAGAAATGATACAGTGATCAATATGTCAAGAACATTTAAGTAAGCACTATTCACATTCTCTGTTAAACCAAGCAAAGAAGGATTGGTGTCCTTGGAGTAGGAGCTCCTAAACACAAGGTTGGTGCCTCGAGAAGATAGGGTCAAATCCCTAGAGGTTGGCACCTCATAAAAGTCCAAGTTTGTGCATGGCAACAGGTTGGTGCCTGTTTCATTAAAAGGGTTGGTGCCCTCACTCATCTATTGTATACTATTATTAAAAAAAATGGATTGAAGTTCTTATTAATCCTAAATATTATCATTATACACCTCTTTGTCTTTAATTGTGAAGAATCTAACTGGAAATAATTAACAATTGAAAAGAAATACTGAGTCACCCCCCTCTTAGTATTTCCAACAAATCCTTCTACTTCCTGATCGTTGGATTCCTTTTCTGAAATAGCTTTCTTGTTTAGGGGATAGTCTCTCAAGAGATGCCCGTGTTGGTGACACTTCCTGCATCTGAAAGGAAAGTGCTCATAATCTACAGTTTAAGTCCATTCAAAATCTTCATGAAACAGACTTACCTCGTCTGGTAACGGTTCTGCCAAGTTCATGTAAACACATATGCGGGCATATGATGCATAGCGGTTGATCCTGGTCTCCTCTGCGATCTTGAAAAAATCCCCTAGGAAATTGTCGATGTCTTTAACGGTCAAATCATCCCAGTAGTCCTGGGGGAGGGAGTAGAGCCAGATCCAGACTATAGCCCAAGTAAGATCCTGTTTATTAGGGTTGAATCGCTTCATCCAGGGTCTAACGTATAGACCTGCAATGTTGAAGAATTAAGGGCCTCTGTCAATGATTCTATCTTTGCCTTCAGTACATGTGAAGAGCACGTTGAAGGAGCCTTTAACACACAAATGTAGGTCAATGTGGCCTTTTGGATTCCATTTCGAAGCTATCCATCCTCTCAAAGATTTTTTTGTGGGCCAGAAGCCCATGAAATTTCCTATAAGTGCATGATCCTTCATGAACTGGATTCCGCAATTGATGTGATGTGCTGGGAGTTTGATCACTATCTTTTTGGAGTTATTTGGTATGCATGTTGCTGAATTTGTATTCATTTCTTCTGATGTAGGTATATTTTTTGGCTACGCTATGGGAGTCACCCCTGTAGTTTCTTGAGATGTGCCAGAGTTGTGCTGATTGATGCTATCAGCCCTTGTCGCCAACCCTGTGCGAGGCTGCCCTGTAATGGGGGTAGTAGTTGTCCCCCAACTGGAGTCGATCATCGGTGAGCCTAAAGCTGTCCAAGAGAGGGATCACGGACTTACAGTCTGGGGTTGGAGGTCTGCCTGGGGCAGCCAACACCAAAACCTAAAAACCCTAGGTCTTGGAGGTCAGCTTGCTACGGAGCTTCGCTAAGGTTTTTCAATATGTCAACTAACTTCAATGGATATTACGCTGCATGGAATGAAAGGTTGTTGAATTTCTGAGAATTACGTTTCTGTTATGTTCCTTGCACAGGTAAAATCTTGGGATCTCAAGACTCTTGGAAGTCTCTTGCCCCCACACCTGCACAGACTTCACATAGCTATAAATTTGGGGAAATTACAAATATGGCTCATTCAAAGAGTTCAACTCCACGTGGCTAGGACCATAAATATAAATGAAAAGAGGTTGAAGCTCAACCTAGCTCACCCATGGGCAAGTCAAGGGTCAGGAGGGCAACTGTGGAACTCATCTAGGATGCAGCAAAGCCTTACCATGAAAATAAAGAGTAGGAAATTAAGAAATTAATTGAAAAATTGGAAACTAACATCAACAAAAAGGCTGGGAAAAAAATGGATACCTAAGAATGGAGGGGTCTCATCCGTGATCCAGGGAAAACGCGAGGTATACTGACATAGTTCAAACAAACTATGTTTCTTTACTGGTCCATGAAGGGCATTCTTGGAAAATCATTAGGGTAGATTTCTCTATGCTTAGCCACCATAGCCCAAGACTTCCTAGATTACAGGAGTGAGTTTGAAAACTCAAATTTTAGCTACAAAAGTAGGACGAATTCCTTGAGCACATGGAGTATCACTTCCCGTGCATCTCCAAGCTAAATGAGAAGATAGACACCTCGGTCCAGGACCGGGAACTTGTAGACTCTTCCTCGATAGAGGAGGTCGAGTAGTTTCTGGATGATAAATTTAGTTAGTCTTTTATTTATGATTATATGTGGATAGCATTTACATTTTCATGGTTAAGTAGTCCTGCCAGTAGGCAAGTAAAAAAATTTTTATAAATGAATATTCAGGCATTTGTAGCCTGGTATGATAGACTAAAAACCTTATATTTTGGATGGCATACCATGCCATTATGTGGGTAACATAAATAGTTTCCTACTCATGGCATTTTGAGGCCACCAAATAGTTTCATTTCCCTATATCTTATTTCTAAAAATTAATGAAAAAAGGAGGTAATACCAAGCTTACAAAAAAAAAGAGAATAACTAACTTGAAGATAAATCTTAATCCTTCGTTCGTGAATATTACTTTGAATATTTTGTCATATTTCATAGAAATTAAATATGTAACATCCACCCAATAGATATTGATAATTAAATTTAAAAGATGATACTCGGATTGTGAATGAAATCAGTGCGTGACTTAGGTCTGTCCACCTCTGCCCTTTCTCTGATTTTCTGAGGCCCCTGCATCTCCCTACGGCCTCTGCTGCTGCCACCCCTGCATGGGCTCCCCCCCAAGGCCTCTCGTCGATGTTGACTGAAGGTCCATCTAGCAGCTCGTTCAGGGATTTGGTCGCTGGAAGCTCGCTTAAGCATGATGCCTCCTTCTTCACCCATCTCATGCACTAATCTGCTTTTTACCGCCCTAATCTCACTACTGAAACCTCTGACAGTAATTATAAAAAAGGTAAAGAGATTTTAGACCTCTCAAATAACCCCATTGCTAACACTAAGATCCAGGGAAAAAATATGCAACAAAATATGTTGCAATCAAGGAAACTAGTCTGCTCGGGGTACCTATGCAAACAAATGCATGCCACCCAAAAGCTCAAAGGACACCGAAAGTAATCATCCAAGATCCAAACGTTGTAGTTTACATAGAATACATGCAGGAGCACACCATAATATGCAAATTTATGGGAATTTTTTCAATAGAAAGAGCCCTCAAAGGTTGGATCTAAGAAAAGTGGAATACAAAAGGAGAAATTAACCTGCAACTAGGCTCCAAAAGATTTTTCATAGTATTTTTTGGCCTCTTAGAAGAGTGAGACTAAATCTTTGAAGGAGGCCCTTATTTCTTCAACTCTATCGGCCTCTACATGAGATTTTGGAAGGAAATTTTCACACTTGAAAAAGATGACTTCACAAAAGTTCCATTTTGGGTTCGACTGTATTCCCTACCCATGGATTATTTGGTTCCCTCTATCCTCAAAGCCATCGGAGATGAGAAAGGAGAATACATTCAAATTTCTAAGGGAATGAAAAACAAGAATTACATATCCTATGCTTGAATCTATGTTTACATCGATGTATGGGGGGCATTACTGGAAGCCATAAGGCTCAGGTACAGGGATGACATCTAGACAAAAAACATTGATTACAAGAACATACCCTTTTGATGCCAAAAGTTCGATGAGCATGGAGACCTCTTCTGAGAATTCCCCTAAAACAAGGCAACGACATCCGAAGCACAAACCGGCAAGAATAAGGATGAGCAAGGATACACCAAAATAGGAAATAAAAACAAACAGAACGAAAGAGAAAACATAAAGAAATATCAAACCAAGGTCTCCCATCATAACATATTTTAAGTTCTGAACTCCACACAAGAGGAACTATCCCATCACAGCAACATGGAAGAACAACAACCACAACAAGAACATTCCACAGAAAAAAACCATCAAAATGCTGAAGCCCTAGAACATAGTATGAATGAAAATGAACAAATTCTGGAAGATATAGAGATGGAGCAGGCATAGAAAACACCCACCCGAGAGAAACATATGATAGAAGAGTTTCTGGAGGGAATCTACCTCCAAAAAATTGCAAAAGAATGTAAACAAAATGGAATAGATGCCATCCCAAAGGACTAGATCCAAAATACTGAAGAGGTGTTCCTATTACAAGAGGGCATGAATCAAATCTCAGAACAAAACCCCATGGCTATAGAAGAAGGCAAAGGAATCGTAGCAAAATTAAATGTAGGACCATACTTCCAAAAGGGACCTAATAGAAAGCGTGGCCGGAAACCAACAAGTCAGCTCTTGAAAGAACTAGGGCTTGTCTCATCAATGAAGGAAAGGTAAGAGCCATAACCGTACCCCCCAAAATTTCTCAATGATTTTAATTTCTTGGAATATAAGGGGACTCAACAATCCATGGAAAAAAATGGTTCTGAAAAATAGAATAGCATATGACAAACCAGATATTATGTTGCTCCAAGAAATAAAGAGCGACCTAGAAAACATGGATATGATCAAGAAATCCTACTTCAAAAACTATAGCCATGCAGCAATATCAACCAAAGGCTCTGCGAGTGGTATCACCACTCTCTCGAAGAACTCCCTATTCGAGCTCACTGACACAGCTACCACCACATACACAATAACAACGATCATGAAAATCATATGATCTAAAACATCTTGTACGTTACCAATGTATATGCTCCCCATAGAGTGGCTGAAAGACTCGAACTGTGAAGCAGTTTTAGCAGAATTCAAAAATATTTCAAACCCTTACAAAATCATTGAAGGGGACTTTAATATGGTGGTAAATTTGAAGGAAAAGTGAGGGGGTATCAGGATATTGTAAAAAGACGCAGAGGCTTTCAAATCAACCATAGCCGATCTAAGCCTGATAGATAGCCCCACAAAAATTGTCTCATTCACCTGGAACAACAAGTGGGGTGGTGACAGGCAGATAGTCTCAAAACTGGATCGCTTCCTCCTTTCAAAGGATATCTATCTTACCTCTCAGGAAACAGAAGCCAGAATTATTCCTCAAGTGGGCTCATATCATTAGCCCATTGCCCTATCTATCCAGATCTCAGCTGGACACAAAAACAAGCCCTTCAGATTTGAATATTTCTGGCTTGATCACCTACAATTCCTGGAGAAAATGAAAGAATGGTGCATTAGGGGAATTTTGAGGTCTAAAATGGGCCTCCTAAGGAAATTATAAAATAATAGTGGAAAAAATCAAATAAGATTTTATGACATCATCAAATTTTAGAGGGAAAAAATAAAAAAGTACTTTTTCAACTCGTATTTTCAACTTATCTCCCAAATTTTTTACTAAAATTTCAGGCGGGATACTTATTAGATGAAAATTTTCATTCCTCATCCAACGAGTACCCATGTTGCATACTTTCGATGGACCCTACTACACGAAAACTGAGAAATTCATGAAAAATGTGATTGCAATCATGCTTTTTCATGTATTTCGCATTTTTCACGTAGTAGGGTCCATCGAAAGTATGCAACATGGGTACTCCTTTGATGAGGAATTAAAATTTTCATCCAACGAGTACTCCCGCTCGAAATTTGAGTAAAAACTTTGGGAGATAAGTCCAAAATAAGAGTTGAAAAAGTAGTTTTATTATTTTATTATTTTTTAATATTTTTACCCTTTTACTTAAAAAATGGTGAATCATCCCCCATGGTTGACATCATCATCTTGAATTCTATTGGTTCTTATAAAGTTTATTTTGATTGTACATTTTTCTTAGAAGGCCCATTTTAGACCTCAAAATTCCCCTAATGGAGACCCCTCAACCCAATCACGGAACACAATGTATAGGTTCCAACAAAAATTGAAGTTCATCAAGGTAGAGATAAGGACCTAGAACAAAAAAACCTTTGGAAACATCATCAGGGAGAATAAACCATTAGAGCTAAAAAAAGAAGCCATAAAACAACAAATCATCAACAAAGGCCTCATCGAGTAGAGAAAATAGGAGGAAATATTGATCCATAATAGATGGGAGGAAACGGTCGCCCAAGAGGAAAGAATTTGGCAACAAAAATCTCAGATCAGTTGGTTAAAATGTGGGGAGAAAAACTCGACTTTGTTCCATCGATCTATGATCCAACACAGGAAAATAATGGAATCATGAGCCTTAATACTAGAGAGGGAGGTAAAATACACACCCATGCAGAACTAGAACAAGAACTCAACCAATACTTTGGCTAACTCCTTAGTGAGACCAATCACAATAAGCCTGAAAACATAACAAAAATAACAGATCACATTCCAACCATCCTGACTTGGGAACAAAATCAAATACTGCTCAAAATAGACATAATGAAAGAGGTAGAGGAGGTGCTAATGTCCATGCCTAATGGAAAAGCACCTGGCCAAGATGGATTCACGACTGATTTTTACAAAGCCTCAATGCCAATGTTGAAAATGAAAATCCACAAACTAGTGGAAGAATCTCACATTCAAAAATAGATCCTAAAATATCTGAGTTCCACCTTCCTCACCTTGATTCTGAAATTTGAAGATGTGGACTCCCCCAAAAAATCTAGGCCTATTGCTCTCTGCAATTTTATTTACAAAATCATATCCAAGGTCTTAGAAAATTGTATCAAATATTATCCTACCCCTCCTCATCTCTTGGCATCAAACATGTTATGTAGAAGGTAGACAAATCTTGGAAAATATCATTCTCTCTCAAGAGATCATCCACTCTCTCAAAGTTAAGAATAAATCAGGTATGCTTATACAATTGTACATGTACAAATACTTCAATAAAATTATTTGGGAATATACAAGGAAAGTGTTGGAGGCTTTTGGATTCAACTAAGGCTACAACAAATGGATCATGGCTATGGTTTCCAGAGAATTTTTCTCCATTCTTATCAATGGATCTCCCTCCCAATTCATTAGCCCCACCCAAGGCATCAGGCAAGGTGACCCTTTATCTCTCTTCATCCTGGCTGAAGGCTTAAGCCACTCCATGTCAGTTGCCTCCTCCCAAAACTCAATCTCTAGCATCAAGATTTATCCCTCCACTCCCCCATCAACTCATCATCAATTCGTTGATAACACCTTGCTCATGGTCACTCCCTCGGTAAAAGAAGCCCTGGACATTAAATCCATCCTTACGGATTTCTTAGATGCCTCAAGAACTACCATCAATGTGGACAAGTCCAAGTTGTTCTTCCTTAACACCTCCCCTCCTATCCAACAAAATATAGCTAGAATTATAGAATTCAAACTCAGTTCCCTCCCCTCCAAATACGTGGGTGTCCCCCTCACGGACAAACCTCATGTCAAATCCAACTGGGAAAACCTTACGACCAGGATGGAAAAAAATTAGCAAACTGAACCTTCAAAACCCTTAACTTTTTTGGTCGCATTGGGCGTATCAAATATTTCTTGCAAGTCATTCGTCTCTACCAATATTTGACCCTGGCCGCCCCTAAAGCCATCTCTTGTCACCTCAGAAATATCCAAAGAAAATTCCTCTAGAAATGAAAAAGGGACAACAACAAATGGGCACTAGTGGCCTGGGACAAAGTCTACAAATCAGAGACGAAAGGAGGATTGGGTCTGAGAGACCCAGGAAGGATGGGAAAACCACTCGGGGAAAAAACTTGGTGTAGATGGATCACCAACCATCATTAGTCCTAGGCTAATCTTTGGAAAGAAAAATATGCTCCCACTCATATTCTGGATACCCTCATCCGCTTAAGTGGAACCACCAAAGGCTTTGCAATGTGGAGTCGAGCTTGGGGAAACAAGGACATTTCCAAAATCATTATTTCTAGGAAATTAGAAATGGTGAAACCACCTTATTTTGGGATATGAATAGAAAAAAAAACACAAACTAAATCAAGAGCAGTATGGCCAGATTAAAACACACATGCAGAGCAAAAATAAGACCCTGATGAAACACTGCTAGAAGAACAACAATGGAAATATGAGCTGGAGGGAGTGGCTTGAAGCTTAAGATTGGGATCACCATATCTATCCCATGGCATGGAAGAGACTCTCTGAAGAGGTTACTCAAAGACCGATATAAAATCCAGGTGAGCAGGACAAACTCAGATGAGGGAAGAATCCAACATGCCACTTCAATATCAAGGAAGCCTACAGATATGTGATGTCCCCCAATCCTATCACCCTTGAGTGTAAATGGAAATACCTATGGGACCGAAATCATTGGCCAAAAATCTCCATCTTTCTTTGGATAATCAGGCATAAAAAAAATCCTCACATGGGAAAATCTCAAAAATAAGGGCTTCATTGGGCCCTCTAGATGTACTTTCTGTAGAAACGTGGAGGAAATGACCAATCACATGGCTAAATGACTGCTCTTTTTCCTCCAATATCTGGAATTTGGCCTCCCTGATCTTCAGAGCTATTGACAGGGACCCCTCCTCCATTCTTTTAACTATTGATCATTGGTGCTCTTCCTATTCATTACACCCAAAAATCAACCATGCATGGATCCTTCTACCAGGTATAATATGTTGGTCCCTATGGAAAGAAAGTAATTCTAGAATATTCAAAGACCTGCAGAGGTTGAAAGAACAAATCATATCCTGCATCAAGAAGACCCTCTGTGAATTGGTTAGCCTCTTGAAATCTTCCAATCCTTCCAATCCTTCTGAGGAGGACCTCCACATTCTGAAAATGTTGGACATCTCTCTCCATGCCACTCCCCTAATATCCCATAACCCCTCCCCCCCTAGACTATAGTTCTATCATGGCTACTTACGGAGGTTGGCTTCATCAAATTAAATTATGATGGCACTGCTAAGAGAAACCCTTGCAATTAAGGCTTCTGACGAGCTTTCAAAAATCACACTAGGAAAATCATATGGATCTATGAAGGTGACTTGGGTCATTCCACCAAAAATGTTGTAGAACTTCAAGCTTTGTAGCATGGTCTAGCGATCACCAAGGACCAAAAATTCTGGCCACTAATTGTGGAAGGAGACTTGATGGTGGCCACACATGTGCGTCGAAAACTCCAACAAGGCTGTAGACTTGCACAGGTTTCAGATAGATAGAGGCTCAACAAGATCCTTCACCAGATATATATTCACATCAACCATGCCAAAGGAGTCTCCTTCCAAGCGGTCCAACGCAGAGCGAACTAGTTGACGGATGGACTAGCCAATGTTGGGGCGGAAGGAAATCTTCACCTACTTTCCCAAGCTTGGGATGACCTTCGATAATCCACAGTAAAAAATGAATGTGCCACCATTATGACAACTCAGTTCCCATGCTGGTACAATACAGATCGATAGTCGATCGATCCTCTCTTGGATAACTTATGATCCCATTATCTCGCATCCTCCTTCACATTAGACAAAGTACCTCAGTCTCCATGTCCAATTTTGTCTACCACCCTTGGGCCTTATCCACAAACATGAACCTCTGTCATCTTAAATACCTTATGACCAGAGCATGCCTTCTCATAATACCCCCTCCCTCACTTTCAAATCATCTTACACTGCCCACAACCTATGTATACCTAGCCTCCAGCCTTTCTATTGCATTCACCTATGAGATCACTCTGAAGTGCCTTCCCTAAGTGCCTTTCCTCCCCCTGCACGATAATCGTTGGCCATGTTTCTCCGCCTTGCAACAATCTGCCATCCGCTCCCACTCTTATTGGCTCTCTGCACTCCCCTGCCCACAACCATTTGTTCCCCAATCCCCCTAGCATGATGCCTCCTCGAAGCTCTGTCGCTCCTGCCCCTGGTATCAGGGGTCGTGGTCGTGGGTCACGCTGGTCCTCCAACAACCAGAACGAGCACTGTCATGCGCAATGTCGGTATTATGTATAAGAATCTTAGTACGCAGTACTTCAAGGCCCACATACTCAGTCTAGAAGACAATTCAAGGAAGGTTTTTCAATAGGTATCGACAGATGAGGTTGATCTCACTATCAATTGTATCTCGGACCAAGGGCTTACCAGAGCGAGAGAAAACATCTTCAACAGAGCCATTGAGCTTCATTGGAAAACAAATAATATGTTGGCTCTGTATCTACATCAGCAGCTAGATAGCAACAATGTCATGGAGAGGAAAATCGAAGCCCTCACGGAAAAGTTCCTACTTTAGGTGGGTGAGGTTCATCACTGCTAGTTTTTGGACAAGAATTCCCCTCACTACACGATGCTGAAGCACAAAACAACTAATTGCCATGGGATACCTCAAATCAAAGGGGAGGCGGAAAGCCCCTCCACCTCCACAAATTCCCAACATGTCATCCACGAAGGAGCACCCCATCAACTTGGACAACAATCCTGAGAAAGATACTCCCTAACGGTCTGCTTTGCATCTGCCATTTCCAGGTCTCCTTTTGCTTATGACTAGTTTTCTCTGCAGTTTCCAAGTCCTCTGTTCTATACAATTTCTTGGTATGCTATACTCACATCTCTATGCGAAGCCACATTGTTTTTTTTTTGTTCTGGGCTTTGCTCCCACATTTTTGTAAGATATGTCATTCTCTAAGAAAATTCCAATGTAAATTTCTTCTTACAAGAGACAACTCTTCTAATCGATTCTCGACTCTGGATGATGAAGTTTCTACGCTCACCTAGTAGCATACTATGTAATTTTTTTTCAAAATGCTAATATAACTTTTTTATATAATTTTTTTTTATTACAATTAAATTAAAATTTTGTAAAACTTATTCTAAAATAAATATACCTATCCACTTAACTAGTTTAAACCATTAACTATCTTACAAAATAAAATTATTGAAATTTAATAACACCAAAAGTTTTAACTAAGTAAACCAACTATCAATCGTTTTCCTTTATTTATCACATCATTATCCCATATCCCATTTACCAACCTCTTTTCATATCAATTTACCAACATTTTTTCAATAAAATATATTAATAATTTGAGTATAATGATTATTCATAATATAACTCGAAACAAATTCTTTAGGGGTAAGAGTTTGTCTCATAAGGATGTAAAAAAATAGGTCAATAGCCTAGGCATCTTGGAAGATTCCGGATGGGTGGTTTTTAGTGATAAGTCATACTACATTAGAAAATAATAGTTACTCATAACTATCTTAAATAATTGTGATAGAGTTAATTTATATTAACATATAGTGGAGAATAATAACTATCTCATTGTTTGTTTCTTTTTTTTTTGTAAGTATAGTAGGACCTCACTATTTACTATTTATATTTGCAAGCAGGTTACAAGATTATAAGATTTGTCTATGGCCTCAACCTGCCCGAAGGAAACCAGGTTTGTTGGCCATCTGAGTGCATGAAAAGCGTTCCAAAATTGAAAAAGTTTCATTCTTCTATAGCCCACGTGGGCTATCTGATCTATTTCATACCTATCTACATGCTGGTAATAAAAGAGTTCATACAAAATTTCAGCTTTCATAAAATAACAACAGAAAAGAACTACTAGCCATCTGAGGAGGAGACAAGGGCAGGGTCTTTAACATTGGACCCTGGCATGTCGACTTGTTGGAGCTGTTGTAGCTGTTTTCCATACGGCCTACTCTGTCATCCAGTCTGGCCATTCAGTCTATTTCCTGGTACTGGGTAATCTTGATATGATAGAGCTGATCTTGCATATCCTGTAGCTTTTCCATAATGCGGGCTTCCAACTCTGTTGAGTCGATATGTTGCTGTCCAGGTGGAAAACTCTACATGGCTTTTGCCAGCAGGCATTTAACTGTCCAGTAGGTATGTATAGTCTGATGAAATAAGGTGAGATGACCACGAGTGTTTCCAGGATCAGTGATGAAGTCAAGGATTTCTGCTTCAGTTACATTGTCTTCAGGGTAAGTTTGGATCTCTCTTTCCCATCCCCGGATTTCCTGACGAATCTTTGAGGAGTTTCCTTTAACATAGTTATCTGTTAGCTTTTCTAAGAGCTCTTGGTTGGATTTCCTGCCTCTTTTCTTGCCAGCTGAACTGGTTGTTTCCCTTTCATGGTCTGAGCAGTTGAACGACGTTTCCCCATACTCGGCAGAATCCACGACCTTGTCGAGATGCTGAAAGGAGCAGCGTTTCCAGTCTTCCTCCTCTATCTCTTCCAAGCGATTGGATGCAATGAGCAAGGCATTATCGCTTGAATGGAGGTCGGAGGGAAACTTACCATGTGTGAACCTTGCCGTCCGCCATCTGACAGCACAGGCTGTCCATCATTCCTCATCATTAAAGCTCGCTCGTTCCGATCGTGCCATGATCTATGATCCCAATGCAGCATTATGACTGTTGCTTGCGTGGAGACGGAGATTATCGCCATCGCGCTACAATGATGAGCTGTGAGTCGGCAAGTGTTCACCCCGATCGGGGGTCATTGTTTGTTTCACAACTAAATTACAGTAAGTTTTCCCAAATTTACTATATATATTTTTAAAATCATGCTTAAATCAATGTGGAATTGCATTATAGTTTATAATGCAAATGACCATCCATACATACCAACTTCACATTCATATCCAAAAAGTCGCATTAAACAAACAAAATTCTTTAGATTAGTACTTCATGCCAACTTATCGCTCAGCTAAATTGAATACGCTTTGAAACATTTATGGACTTTTGAATGAAAATGATTAGTGGATACCTCAGAAAGGAATGGTAATGTTTAAATATAGAGTCAGAAAAAATTGATGTTATGGTATAAAATCTGAGACTAACCCCACTCTGCGACACCTATTTCACACTTGCACTTGCATTGACAATTTCATTGTGCTTTTTTATAAGCACAATGTTGTGCTTAACTATCAAACACACGGATGTTTGGAGAAATTGAAAAAAGAAACATGAATTTTTCTCTTTTTCTTTTTTCTTTTTTAAATTAAAAAACAAGTGGAAATTCATTTTCGAAAATCTAATATCATAAAGTCTTTTAAATATTAAAGAGTTATTCATTATTTTATTATTTTACCTATGTTATGTAGAATTTACAATGACAGACAAAACTAACTTCCATAGACCCAATGGATTAGCCTAGAAAAACAAAATACAGAATATAAAGTTTTACTTAGAGAAATTGAAGAATGGAAAAGAAGTTTATTTGGAATCTGTCGTAAGATTTGCTTTCCTTCTTGCTTATAAGCTCCAATCATAGCTCTAACTACTATAATTAGAACCTGCACATACAAGTATAGCTACCAAGGATCTACAACATCTACGTAGCATAAGGCAACTTGGGTCATTCCACCAGAAATGTTGCAGAACTTCAAGCTCTGTAGCATGGTCTAGCAATTGCTAGGGACCAAAACTTTTGGCCACTAATTGTGGAAGGAGAATTGATGGTGACCACACATGTGTGTCGAAAACTCCAACAAGGCTGTAGAGTAGCACAAGCTTCAGACAAATGGTGTCTCAACAAGACCCTTCACCAGATACATATCCACATCAGCCAGGCCAAAGGAGTCTCCTTCCAAGCGGTCCAATGCAAAGTGAACCAGTTCATGGATGGACTAGCCAATGCTGGAGTGGAAGGAAATATTCACCTCCTTTCCCAATCTTTGGATCACTTTTGAAAATCCACGGTACAAAAATGAATGTGCCATCATTATGACAACTCAACGGTTGTGCTGGTACAATACAGATTGATAGTCGGTGGATCCTCTCTCGTATAACTTATGATCCCATTATCTCGCATCCTCCTTCGCATTAGACAAAGTACCTCAGCCTCCACGTCTGATGCTATATGCCACGCTTGGGCCCTATCCACCAACATGCACCTCTGTCATCTTAACTACCTTTTGACGAGAGCATACCTTCTCATAATACCCCCTCCCCTACTTTCAAATAAGCTTACCATGCCCGCAGCCTATGTATACCTAGCATCCAGCCTTTCTATTGGATTCACCTATGAGATCATTCCGAAGTGCCTTCCCTCCCCGTGCACAATAATGGTCGGCCATGTTTCTCTGCCTCGAAACAATCTACCATCCACTCCCACTCTTTTCGGCTCTCCTCACTCCCCTGCCTGAAGCCCTTTGTTCCCAATCCCCCCAGCATGATGCCTCCTCGAAGCTCTGTCGCTCGTGCCCCTAGTAGCGGGGGTCGTGGTCATGGGTCACGCTGGTCCTCCAACAACCAGAATGGGGTCGTGGTCGTGGGTCACATTGGTCCTCCAACAACCAGAATGGCCACTGCCATGCGTAATGTCACTATTATGTACAAGAACCTTCATACACAGGACTTCAAGGCCCACATACTCAAGGTAGAAGAAAATTCAAGGAAGGCTCGTCAACGGGTATCGATAGATGAGGTTGATCCCGCTATCAATTGTATCCCAGACACAGGGCTGATGAGAGCGAGAGGAAAAATCTTCAGCAGAGCCATTGAGCTTCATTGGCAAACAAGGACTAGGTTGGCTCTGGCACTACAGTAGCAGCTAGACAACAACAATGTCCTGGAGAGGAAAAGCGATGCCCTCACAGAAAAGTTCCTGATTTAGGTGGTTGAGGTTCATCACGTCCCATTTTTGGACAAGAAATCCCCTCACTACACCATGCTCAAGCACAAAACAACTAATTTTCATGGGATACCTCAAATCAAAGGGGAGGCGGTAGGCCCCTCCACCTCCCCAAATTCCCAGCATGTCATCCACGAAGGAAGCACCCCAGAGCGCCCCATTAGCTTGGATGACAATCTGGAGGAAGATACTCCCTAACTGTCTGCTTTGCATCTGCCATTTCCAAGTCTCCTTTTGCTTATGGCTAGTTTTTTTGCAGTTTTTGAATCCTCTGTTCTATACAGTTTCTCAGTATGCTATACTTGCATCTCTATGCGAAGCCACATTGTTTTTTTTTGTCAGGGATTTTCTCCCACATTTTTGTAAGATATGTCATTCTCTAAACAAATTCCAATGTAAATTGCTTCTTACAAAAGACAACTCTTTTAATCAGTTTTGAAATTTCTGCGCTCACCAGGTAGCATACTATGTAATCATTTTTCTAGATGTTAATAGAACTTTTTTATATAATTATTTTTTATTATAATTAAGTTAAAAGTTTGTGAGACTTATTCTAAAATAAATATACCTATCCACTTAAATAGTTTAAACCATTGACTATCTTGCAAAATAAAATTATTGAAATTTAATAACACCAAAAGTTTTAACTAATTAAACCAACTATCAATAGTTTTCCTTTATTTATCACATCATTATCCCATATCCCATTTACCAACCTCTTTTGATTTCAATTTACCAACCTTTTTTCGGTAAAATATATTAATAATTTGTATAGAATAATTATTCATAATATAACTGGAAACTAATTCTTTAGGGGTATGAGTTTGTCTCGTAAGGATGTAAAAAAATAGGTCAATAGCCTTGGCATCTTGCAAGATTCGAGATGGATGGTTTTATGTGATAAGTCATACTGCGTTAGAAAATAGTACTTACTCATAAGTATTTTTAATAATTGAGATTAGTTAACTTATATTAACATATAGTGGAAAATAATGATTATCTTATTGTTTGTTTCACAACTAAATTATTGTAAGTTTTCCTAAATTTACAATATATTCAGTAATTTTTCTCAAATTTACTATATATTTTGTTAAAATCATGCTGAAATCAAATGCTATATCCAAACAAACAAAATTCTTTAGATTAGTACTTCATGCCAACTTACCGCTCAGCTAAATTGAATATGCTCTGAAACATTTATGGACTTTTGAATGAAAATGATTAGTGGATACCTCAGAAAGGAATGGTAATGTTTAAATATAGAGTCAGAAAAAAATGATGTTATTTTACAAAATCTAAGACTAACCGCATGTTGAAAATATTAAAGTCACCTATGTACCCTGTGCAGGTAGAAACAGAGTACAAAGGGGCAGAGAGCTTGTGTGCATAGCACTGTGCATTCAAGAGGAATGGAGAAACTGTAAGGATGAATTTAACCTGATTATGGCCGCAGCCACCATTGTAGAGATGAATTTATGTATGTATGGGCGTAGCTAAATTTGCAGAGGAAATGAAGACTTTCGTGGTTCAACCACGCAACAGCAGAGTTTTATTAAAGAAAGTCTTTTCGGGGTTTTAAGCCCTCAAAAACCACAAATGGAAGAGTTTCATTTAAACGCACCAAGTCCTTTTAAGTTTTGATTTGGGCGACGTCATCTGTGGTCCCCACCAGACATTTCTATGTCACAATCGCAAATCGCAGCAGCATAGTGTTTTAGTGTCTTGTTGATATGAAGTAGTTTCGATGTGATGCAATGGTGAGATATCGCACATCGCAAAGTAACGATGTATTTTCCGCGTTCCGAAATGTGTTACCGTCGATTGAATGTTTGCAATGCTTGAATGTTTGCGATGCGATGTGGTCCCATCACCATCACTAATCGCAATCGCATTCACCAACTGCACTACCGCCATATGTTGTGTTCCATTGAAAGTTTGCGATGAGATTGTCGCAATCGTACATCGAAACATCACATAACTATTCCACTCTCTGCTTAAGTTTTCCACCGATGCCTATGGTGTGATGCGATGTGGTCCCACCACAGTCGCACATCGTACATCGCAAATTTCATATCCCCATCCGCCCAGACCGCAGGCTCATTGTAATTCTTGCGATGCAATGTGGTCCCACTGCAATCGCAATCGCAACATCGCAACTTTGCTATTCAAACTGTTTCGCTCATTCGTCGATCGCCGATCACCAATTGCGATGTGGGCTCCACTTGTATATCGCACAAAAGAAATTTTAGGTTAAAGTTTTATGTTCCGACAATGTTTTTTTATTGTAATTTGTTTTATGTTTTATGTTACGTTGCGCCATATAAAAGGAATGAAAAGCCTGGAGGCTTATGTAAGTATTTTTGTATTGCTGTGTAAGCCCACAAGCAGAGAGAAAAACAAAGTAAAGACCAGAGAGCACTTTTTTGTGCATTTTGAGAGACAGAGAGAAGTTGAGTGAGCACTACGTCTTTAGCAGTCAGTCTAGTTTTGTAAATCCCTCAGAGGAGGAAGAAATATATCACTTTGTAATAGTTTTAGTTCCGTTAATGAAATAGAAAGCATTTTTATGCCATCTCTGTCCAGCAGTAAGTAAATTTATTTTTATTCTATGTGTTAGAAGGAGAGTATTATTCTCTCAGTCATTGTTCTAGAATTATTAGAAATTCCAACATGGTATCGGAGCTTATCCAGGATTTTTGAAGGCATCAAAGAAGCTAAAGGAAGAAGAAGATTTGTTGCAGCAGTTCTCCAGCAGCGTGAAGGCTCAGCAGAAGTTAAAGTCCAGGTATTTCTAAAAAAAACAGAGTTATTGTTTTGTTTAAAAGAGCAGTCCTTAGAGATAGAGTTTGTCTTTTAAAGAAGGAAAGACAGTTTGTTTGAAAAACATAGTCAAGTTTATTTCAGAGTTCAGTTTATAAGCAATGGTTAGACCAAGCACCAGTATGAGTATTGGAAATACTCAGCTCCCACAATTTAATGGGAAGAACTATGATTATTGAGCCATTACCATGAGAGCCCTGTTTGCCTCACAAGACTTATGGAAATTTGTAGAAGATGGTTTTGATGAACAAGTTGATGAGTAGGCCTTTAATGCCTTAACACAGGAAGAGAAGGACTTATTGAAGAGTAATAGAAAGAAGGACTTTAAAGCCCTCTTCTTTCTCTATCAAGTAGTACATGAGAGTGTGTTTCCAAGGATAAAAGCAGCTAAGAGATTCAAGGATGCATGAGATACTCTTAAGATAGCCTATTAAGGTATGGATAAAGTGAAGACAACAAAACTACAATTGCTGAGGAGAGATTTTGAAACTCTTTGTATGAGAGAGTCTGAAAACATAGACTCATTCTTCACACATGTGATTGGGATGGTCACACAGATAAGGTCCCATGGAGAAACACTTGAAGAAAGAAGGATCGTGGAGAAACTATTGAGGAGCCTACCCTCAAGGTTTGATGTTATTGTTACCACCATAGAAGAGACAAAAGATCTCTCAAAGTTCACAGTAGATGAACTTCATGCATTGTTGATGACTCATGAACAAAGATTGGAAAGATCGATAAACCCATCTCTAGAGCATGCCTTCAAGACCCAGAGGCCTTTCGGAAGAGGAAGAGGTCAAGGTAGAGGAAGAGGAAGAGGAAGAGGCAGAAGCCAAAACAAAGGAGGAAGGAACAGACCTTCACATTCACATGGAAGGAGAAAAAATCAGAATCAAGGCCACGACCAAAGCAACAGCCAACAAGGTGGACACCAACATGCTCATGGACAAAGGTATGACAAATCCAATGTCCAATGTCATTATTGCAAGAAATATGGGCACTATGCCAATGAGTGTGGGAAAAAACAAAATGACATGAATAATAGGAAGAATGCTAATGTAGCAAAAGAAGAAAAGAACCCAAGGAATGTACTGTTAAGATGTAATGTACCACAATATAGACAAGATGATATATGGTTCTTAGATTCAGGTTGCAGTAATCACATGAATGGAAACATAGCAATGTTTTCCAATCTTGATGAAGAAGTTAAATCAGAAGTAACCACAGGAACTGATACTAGGATCTCTGTAAAGGGAAAAGGTAGAGTTAGTATCCGTGCAAGAAATGAAGAGAAGAAATTTGTGCCAGATGTATACTATGTTGTTGGCTTGAAGTGTAATCTTTTGAGCGTTGGGCAACTCATAAACAAAGGTTACAATGTATGCTTTAATAATGATGTGTGCCCAATAATGGATATACCTCCAAGCAAGAAGATTATTGTTGAAATACAAATGACCAGCAATAGAAGGTTTCCACTCAAGCTCAATATCGACTTGAAGGGAAAAAGAAAGAATGTAGTAGCTGTAATTCAAGAGGTCTTTCAGAAGGAAGTGAAAGATGACAATTGGTTATGGCACTTGAGATTTGGACATCTCAATTTCGGAGGATTAAATTTGTTGTAAAGAAAAGGAATGGTAAGAGGTCTACCATTGATTAAGAAACCGGATAGCCTAAGTGAAGGCTGCATCTTGGGAAAACAACACAGAGAAAACATTCCATCAGGAAAGAGCATAAGGGTAAAAGCACCCTTAGAAATCATCCATTCAGATCTATGTGGGCCGATGCAAACAGTATCAGTTTCAGGCAACAATTACATGCTGGCCTTCATTGATGATTTCACAAGGAAAGTGTGGGTTTATTTCTTGAAATATAAAAGTGAAGTCTTTGAAAAATTTTGTCACTTTAAATCTCTTGTAGAGAAACAGAGTGGGCAGCATATCAAAGTTCTTAGAACTGATAGAGGAGGTGAGTACATCTCAAAATAATTTCTGCGTTTTTGCAGAGAGATGGCATACACAAACAATTTACTACAAGGTATACAACGCAGCAAAATGGAGTTGCTGAAAGGAAGAATCGAACCATTATGGAATTGGTGAGAAGTATGCTGAAGGAAAAACACTTGCCAAATGAATATTGAGGAGAAGCTGCAAATTTTGCAGCATACATATTGAATAGATTCCCAACAAAAGCTGTAATGAACAGAGTTCTAGAAGAAGCGTGGAGTGGCAGAAAACAAGGAGTCAACCACATGAGAGTTTTTGGGTGTGTGGCTTATGCACAAATTCCAGATCAGTTGAGAAAGAAGTTGGATAATAAGGGGGAGAAGTGCATCTTCCTTAGATATTGTGAAGAATCCAAAGGATATAGATTGTATAACCTATCCACAAAGAAATTTGTTATAAGCAGAGATGTGCAATTCATTGAAGAGGAAGCATGGGATAGAAGCATTGAGAAAACAGTCAATGTTAAAAGTTGTTTATCTCATGATGAAGATGAGGAAGATATAGCTGAAAATAATACCTCATCGGTAACACAACCTCCACCAACACAAGGATAGCAATGGACACCTCAAGCAGGAGTAAAAACACCCTTGAGAAGAAATGAGAGTGCTTCTCCAAGCACACCACATGGAGCAGATTTGAGTGCTACTTCAAGCACAAGTACTCCAAATGAAGGAGGAACAAGAATCAGAAATATTAATGAAATTTATGAGTAAGAGACAGCAAATGAAGGTATGAACTCTTTATTTGTTTTGTATTGTCGTGTTGATGTTCCTATTCATTTTGAAGATGCCATAAAAGATAGAAAATGGATAGAAGCTATGGATGATGAAATTAATGCCATAGAAAAGAATAAAACATGGGAATTAGTAGATCTCCCTAAAGGTAAAGAAGTTATTGGAGTAAAATGGGTCTACAAGACCAAAAGAAATGCTGAAGGTAAGATTGAAAGGCACAAGGCCAGACTTGTTGTCGAAGGATATAAGCAGTAGCATGGAAGGGACTATGAAAAAACTTTTGCACGAGTTGCAAGAATGGAAACAGTGAGAGCAGTGCTCTCCACAACAGCACAAAACAAATGGAAGGTTTACCAAATGGATGTAAAATCAACATTTTTAAATGGAGTGTTAATGGAATAGGTTTATGTTGAACAACCTCTAGGCTATGAGAAAAAGGGCCAAGAGCACAAAGTTTGCAGATTAAAGAAAGCTCTTTATGGGCTAAAGCAGGCACTAAGAGCATGGTACAACAAGATAGATTCCTATCTACTGGAAAATAGGTTTGAGAAATATGAAGGAGAACCCACATTATACATCAAAGAAAAATATGGTAAGATGCTCATTGTTGTGTTATATATTGATGATGTGATATTCACAGGTAATGATGATTACCTCATTGAAAATTTTAAAACAGTCATGAAAGAAGAATTTGAAATGACTGACATGGGATTGTTGAGATACTTCTTAGGAATAGAAGTAGAACAGAATGAAAATGAGATTTTTATCTCACAAGAAAAATATGTTAATGAAGTTTTAGAAAGATTTAATATGCAGGAGTGCAAAGCAGCAATTACTCCCACAGTAATGGGATGGAAGTTGAGTAAAGATGACAACAGCAAGGATTTTGATCCAAGTTTGTATAAAAGCATAGTTGGGAGCCTCATGTATTTGACTGCAACTAGGTCAGATATTATGAATGTTGTTAGTTTGATTTCCAGATTTATGGAAAGGCCAAAAGAAGCACATTGGCAACAAACAAAGAGAATTCTGAGGTATGTGAAAGGAACTAAAAGGTATGGGATTTTATATACTACTTCAGAAAATTCTAAGTTAATTGGTTACACTGACAGTGATTGGGCTGAAAGTATTGATGAGTGGAAAATTACTTCTAGTTATGTTTTTCATATGGGTTCATGAGCCATTTCATGGGCTTCTAAGAAACAGCATATTGTAGCATTATCTACAACAAAGGCAGAGTATGTGGTAGCTACTGCAGCAACGTGTCAAGCAGTTTGGATGAGAAGGATGTTGAGAAATTTGTGTCAAGAACAGGTGAAAGACATAGTGATATATTGTGACAATAGCTCAGCTATTGCATTATCAAAGAATTCTGTGTTTCATAAAATAACGAAACACATCGATGCTAAGTTTCACTATATCAGAGAATTTGTGAACAATGGAGAAATTGTTTTACAACATTGTAGAACAGAGGAGCAATTTGCAGATATTCTGACAAAGCCGTTGGGGCAGAAGAGTTTTGAATATTTAAGAAAATGCTTGGGTATGATTGATAACCCAGCAGCTGACTTTAAGGGGGAGTGTTGAAAATATTAAAGTCACCTGCGTACCCTATGCAGGTAGAAACAGAGTACAA
This sequence comes from Pinus albicaulis, assembly GCA_034641835.2. Taxonomy (NCBI): domain Eukaryota; kingdom Viridiplantae; phylum Streptophyta; class Pinopsida; order Pinales; family Pinaceae; genus Pinus; species Pinus albicaulis. The sequence goes on along the minus strand of CM076580.1, from coordinate 1,739,708,396 downwards.
AGGGCCAGAGAGCTTGCATGCACGACACTGTGCATTCAAGGGGAATGGAGAAACCATAAGGATGAATTTAACTTGATTATGGCCGCAGCCACCATTGTAGAGATGAATTTATGTATGTATGGGCGTAGCCAAATTTGCAGAGGAAATGCAGACTTTCGTGGTTCAACCACGCAATAGCAGAGTTTTATTACAGACAGTCTTTTCGGGCTTTTAAGCCCTCAACAACCACAAACGGAAGAGTTTCGTTTAAACGCGCCAAGTCCTTTTAATTTTTTATTTAGGCCACGTCATCTGTGGTCCCCACCATACAGTTCTATGTCGCAATCGCAAATCGCAGCAGCAGAGTGTTTAAGTGTCTTGTTGATATGAAGTAGTTCCGATGCAATGTGATGGTGCGATATCGCACATCACACATCGCAAAGGAACGATGTATTTTCTGCCTTCCGAAATGTGTTACTACCAATTGAATGTTTGTGATGCGATGTGGTCCCATCACCATCGCTAATTGCAATCGCATTCACCAACCACACCACCGCCATATGTTGTGTTCCATTCAAATTTTGTGATGCGACTGTCACAATCGCACATCGCAACATCACATAACTATTCCACCCTCCGCTTAAGTTTTCCGCCGATGCCGATGATGCGATGCGATGTGGTCCCACCACAGTCGCACATCGCAAATCGCAAATTTCATATCGCCATCTGCCGAGACCGCAAGCTCATTGTAGTTCTTGCGATGCGATGTGGTCCCACCACAATCGCAATCACAATATCGCAAGTTTGTTATTCAGACCATTCAGCTCATCCGTCCATCGCCGATCGCCGATTGCGATGTCAGCTCCACTCGTATATTGCGCAAAAGAAATTTTAGGTTAAATTTTTATGTTTCGGAAATGTTTTTTTTATTGTAATTTGTTTTATGTTTTATGTTATGCCGTGCCATATAAAAGGAATGAAAAGCCCGTAGGCTTATGTAAGTATTGTTGTATTGTTGTGTAAGCCCGCAGGTAGAGAGAAAAACATAGTAAAGACCATAGAGCACTGTTTTGTGCGTTTTGAGAGACAGAGAGAAGTTGAGTGAGCACTGTGTATGTAGCAGTGAGTCCAATTTTGTAAATCCCTTAGAGGAGGAAGAAATCTATCACTTTGTAATAGTTTTTGTTCAGTTAATGAAATAGAAATCATTTTTATACCTTCTCTGTCTAACAATAAGCAAATTTATTTTTATTCTTTGTGTTAGAAGAAGAGTATTATTCTCTCACTCATTGTTCTAGAATTATCAAAAATTTCAACACCTCAGTCTGCGACACCTATTTCACACTTGCACTTCACACTTCACTTTAAAGATTTTGTTAGTTTTCGCTGGCCAAGGAGCATGAGGAATAAAACGTGAGTAAGAGTATGCAATCTAACATATTTCACTATAGCCGTGTTCAAGGCTTGACAGCGGACACCGTCCAAATGCAGGTATCTTTATTGAAACTTTGGACAATTATGTGAAAAGACAGGAGTTTCTGCATAATTTTGAAATTGAAAGCGATTAGTTTCTACACTTTGCAACTTGGAGAGCGATTTTAACAAGTAGAGACGTAGCATATTCTTCAATAACTGTAGAGAATGCAACTAGGAGAGCGATTTTAACAAGTAGAGAGCTAGGATATTCTTCAATAGCAATAGAGAAGTGTGAAAGATCTGTTTGTCAAAACATTTCTCGGTCTCATGATGCGGACTATGATTTCATTAATAATGCAGGAAGGAAAAACTGCATAATTTTTTTTTTTCGTGATAGAGAGTGATGCCATTTACAGTGATAGATCCCACTTGAAAAAGTATAGTTCATGTATAGCGATAGATCACTCGTTAAAAGCTAAAGTTCATGTATTTTGTGGAGCTAGTTCATGTATAGCCATAGATCCCTCTTTAAAAGGTAAAGTTCAAGTCTTGCGTGGAGTGGAAGTCAAGATGTTTAAATCCAGTGGGTGTAAATGACGGCTATCAAATAACATGCCTCACATATATCCATTGCGACTTTTTACACTTCCAAACAGAAATGTGCGGCTGGCCCAGAGATTTTCGCAGTGCAGACCAGTTTTTACTGTGTTGTAATTAGTGAGGCAGCCTGATAGAGCTCGGTACAGAAGGTTGGTAGTTGTCTACCCATGTTTTGATGGTAAAAAATGGGTGGAATTAGGGCAAAATAAATTTAAGAAATTTTTTGGTGGGAATATTTTAATTATGTGTTTTTTATGTTAGAAATGGATTCATTACTATAGAAAATCTCTAATGCACTCAAAATATTAAAGTTTGGTAGCTATAACTTGGATTTACAAAAATCTCTGCCTTAATTTTATTAAATCTTACCTTAATTCTCATTATTTCAAAGGAAAAAAAGTTAAACTAATTTCTTTTTTAATTATTATTTTTCATTAAAAACTAATTCACCCCTTCATTAAAAACTAATTTACCCCATCATATAAAATTATTTGACCAAATTTTATTTTTCAATTTCCATTATTAAAACTACAAATTTATTATTTCTTTACAATTATAATTTTTTATCAATTCTTTACAATTATAATTTTTTATCAATTCTAATATTTATATAATTGTGAATAATTTTAATGATTGATAATATGTATTTTTTTCTTAAATTATAAATATAAATTAAAAATTAGCCTATATACATTTTCATAAGTTTTAGACAGTTTAAAATAAATAAAAAAATTGGGTAATAACACATGCAGACTCTCAATATCTTATTCATGAGCATTGGCATAAAGTAACCTTGAAAATAAATCATATAATTTAAATTATATACTGAAGAAGGGAGGGTCTAGTTTGTGTTCTGGGGCAAATTCGAGGTAGAGTGACATAGTTCAAACAAACTATGTTTCTTTACTAGTTTATGAAGGGCATTCTTGAAAAATCCTTCGGGCAGAGTTCTATGAGCTTAGCCAACCTATTGAGTATCAAGTCCGATGCATCTCCAACCCAACTAACCACATCAACACCTCGGTCACCTCGGCCAAGGACCGGGCACATGTAGATTCTACCTCAGGAGAGGAGACAGAGTAGTTTCATGATGATGAATTCAATTAGGTTTTTGTTTATGATTATAGGGAGATAGGATTTACATTTTCATGGTTAAGTAGTCATGCGAGTAGGCAAGTAAAAAAATGATTTCAACAGAAGTTGCAGCTACCAAATAGTTTCATCTAACTTTATCTTGTTTCTGAAAATTAATGAAAAAATAAGGTAATACCAAACTTTAAAAAAAAAAAATAATCAACTTGAAGATAAATCTTATCCTTTGTTCATGCATATTACTATGAATGTTTCAGCATATGTATCATCTACCTAACCATTATTGTTAACTAAATTTAAATTTTGTAAAACTTATTTTAAAATAAATATACCTATCCTCGTAACTAGTTTAAATCATTGACCATTTTACAAAATAAAATTATTGAAATGTAATAACACCAACAATTTTGACTAATTAAACCAACTATCAAGAATTTTCCTTTATTTATCACATCATTATCCCATTTACCAAGTCTTTTGATATCAATTTACCAATCTTTTTTCAATAGAATATATTAATAATTTGAGTATAATGGTTATTCATAATATAACTCGAAACTGATTCTGTAGAGTTATGATTTTGTGTTGTTAGGATGTAAAAAATAGGTCAATAGCTTAGGTATTTTGCACGAGTGGAATCTTGTTTTTTTATCAATAGTTAACTGAGTTAATTTGAGTCATAATTATCTTGAATAATTGTGATGAGTTAATTTAGATTAATATAATATAATAGGAAGTAATGACAATCTCATTATTTGTTTTACAATTAAATTATAATAAATTTCCCAAATTTATTATATATTTTGTTAAAATTTTATATCCCTAACCAAAAAAAATTATTTAGATTAGTACTTAATGCCCACTTACAGCTGAGCTAAATTGAATACGCTCTAAAACATTTATGGACTTTTCAATGAAAATGATTAGTGGATACCTCGGAAAGGAATGGTAGTGTTTAAATATAGAGTCAGAAAAAAATGATGTTATTTTATAAAATCTGAGAGTAACCCCGCTCTGCGACACCTATTTCACACTTGCACTTTAAAGATTTTGTTCGTTTTCGCTGGCCAAGGATCACGAGGAATAAAACGTGAGTAAGAGTATGCAATCGTAACACATTTCACTATAGCCGTGTTCAAGGCTTGACAGCGGACGCCGTCCAAATGCAGGTATCTTTATTGAAACTTTGGACCATTATGTGAAAAGACAGGAGTTTCTGTATAATTTAGAGATTGAAAGCGATTAGCTTCTACACTCTGCAACTTGGAGAGCGATTTTAACAAGTAGAGAGGTAGCATATTTTTCAATACCTGTAGAGAATGCAAATTGGAGAGCGATTTTAACAGATAGAGAGCTAGCATATTCTTCAATACCTGTAGAGAAGTGTGAAAGATCCGTTTGTCAAAAAATTTCTGGGTCTCATAATGGGGACTGTGAATTCATTAATAATTATCCAGAAAGGAAAAACTCCATAAAAAAAAGGTTTTCGTGATACAGAGTGATGCATTTACAGTGATAGATCCCACTTGAAAAAGTATAGTTCATGTACAGAGATAAATCTCTCTTTAAAAGCTAAAGTTTATGTATTGTGTGGAGCTAGTTCATGTATAGCAATAAATCTGACAAGAATTGAAAATTGAAAAGAAATTAACACTTGGATTGATGGTTTTGACGGCTAGCAAATAGTTGAGATTACATTCTTTAACAAGATCCTTCTTCATGCATTGGGTGGAGCGGAAGTTCCGATGTTTAAATCAAATGACGGCTACCAGATAACACGCCTCACATATATCGAATGCGACTTTTTACACTTCCGAACAGAAATGTGCGGCTGCCCAAGAGATTTTCGCAGTGCAGACCATTTTTTTACTGTGTTGTAATTAGCGATGCAGCCTGATAGAGGTCAGTCCATAAGGTTGGTATTTGTGTAGAAATCGAATTAAGATAAAATAAATTTAAGAAATTTTGTAGTGGCAATGTTTGAATTATGTGTTTTTGATAATTGAAATAGATTCAGCACCAATTTTAAAACATCCAAAATATTAAAATTGAATAACTATAACTTAGATTTACAAAAATCTCTCTTAATTAACTCTTAACATCACATTCACTCAAATTACTACAATTAAAAAAATAAACTCTTACCCTAAGAAAATAAAACCTGTAAATAATATCGCATGTGAAACTTACACAAAGTTAATAAAACATGGAATCAACATTGAGTGCGAAACTTACATAATGTCATTAATACACCACTGCATTGGATGGTGTATCATTCGACGTTATTTTGATTTCCACGATTTATAATTTATCTACAGTTTATTTGTTAAGGTTTTAAAGGTACATGATTCAATGTATTTTTCCTTTCATTCATATATTTATTTATTTCATTAATACACCAGTGCATTGGATGGTGTATCATTCGACGTTATTTTGATTTCCACGATTATAATTTATTTACGGATTATTTGTTAAGATTCTAAGGGTGCGTGACCCAATGTATTATTCATTTCAAGTGTAGTCTAAAAAGCAAGCGTTTTCACTCAGAAGTTGGCAATGATTTTTAGAAAATTTGGCAAAGATTTGCCCAAAATTTTGTTTACAATTGTTAAGCTTTAATATTTTGAGTGCCTTAAGGGTTTTTCATAGTGCTCAATCCATTTCCAGCATCAAAAATGGATTCTAAACACTCCAAGGACATGATTTTTCGAGATTTAATTAACTAGATTCCGACAATTTTTTGTCGTTCGGGCGATTTCGCATGCTCAATAGACAACTTCTTCATTTCATTTATATATTTATTTCAGCATTGACAACTCACGGATTCAATTAATATGCCTTACTTGATTGTGTTGTTCTGTATCATGATCTGTGACGAGATCTTGTATATTCATTTAATATGCTAATTGTGAGCTATACAAAGATCTCCTTTGGATTTTCTATGCCCACCTGCCACCTTCAATCGTTGTTCGATCCTCACAGTGATCTATGGCTAAGGTTTCTCGGCGGGAAAGCCTGGGTATTACCCTCACAACCCTAACTGTTCGAACCATTGTCTCCTTTGTCCGAGCTATGAGCGAGGCTCTACCATTTTTATTCAGGGTTTGATGTTTTGTGAAGGTTCTTCTGTTTATGGCTCGAAGTCGAGAATCTAAGTTAATGGTGTGGCTTTCCGCTCCAAGATATGGCCGTGAAGAGGCCTTTCTGCCATGAAAACTATAGTTTCCTACGCAGGAGAGAAGGGCTACAAGTCAGTCTGGATTCCTTCATCGTTCGATCGCTTCTGAGGTAAGAAGTCGACTAAACTTTGGACCCTTATGCTAATTTTTTTACGAATCCTCTTTAATCTAATTTAGACCTATAGAAAATCAACTTCTAAACATATTTCTGTTTGGCTTTACACAACTTATGGTTTAGCCCACTGCCCCTTCCACACAAGGGAGCCTCTTTCCAATTTTTCATTGCTTTCGCTCTCTTTTTTTCACCGTGATTGTATAACTCTACGGAGACAAACTGAGTTAACTCTGTTATGGTTGTTGCAGGTAAAATTCTGCTGGTTGCATTCAATCTTTCAACACTTTCTTTCACGGTGATTCTTCTCTCTTGGCTAACACCAGTGTGTTATCTCCAGGTATTTATATACACCGCTCATAGGTGTTTCTGGCTAAATCATATGTGTCGTAGGCGTTTTCCTTGAGGAGTTTCTATGGTGAAATTTGCAATAGTGTTCTTTTCATTTTCGTGACTGAGGTTTACCTCTCAGGGTTTCCTTCCGAGCTCATCCATATAGTCTTCCGATAGTCCTCAGAGCTATTAAAAAAATATATTCTTTTAAGTCTAGAGGTTTTAATCTTGGCATATGCTCATTCTGGTTGAACTGTGGTTAACGGGATTACTGTACTGTAATTTTCATGGAAGCGAACGGTTTATGTTGGAATTTTGAGGAATTCCAAACAATATAAATGGAGAGAATGACGCTCTCCTCTACAACACAGAGAAGTTAAAAGCGAAATATGCTTGCAGACAGAGATGGCATGAAAATGCTTTATATTTATTTCATTAAAACAAAACTGAAACTAATACAAATGTCTTCCTCAACAGTGAGGGATTCACAAACTATGAATAGGGAATGCTATAGACGCAGTGCACCACAATCTAATCTCTATCTCTCTTCAAAAAATACAACACTGCTGTGTTTTCCTTTTGCTCCGCTCTGCTGTGCGAAAACAATTCACAATACCATCATCATTCTACACGCCTCACGGGCCTTTTATATCATATATATGGCGCGGCGGAACAAAATACGTAAAATCTATATAAAACATAAAACAAAGAAATAAATCAAAATACAAAGGAAAAACCTTTGCGCAACATACAACTTTAACATTGGCGCGACGTACGAGTGGGGACCACATCGCAGTCGGCCATTTTGCGATTTGCGATGGTGGAACATAATGGAATGACAAAAATGCGATGGCGCGGTCGCGCGATCGCATCAGAACTATTTGCGATAACATATATGGCAGAACAACAGAAAATGCGATGGTGCGATCGTGCGATGGCGCGACGATCACGCATCGCAACTTTCGACGGAAACTTGGCATGGGCGGAGGGTGATTCTGTAATATTGCGATGTTGCGATGTTGCGATGTTGCGATGGCGTAACCATCGCACATCGCAGATTTCCATATCAACAAGACACTTCAAACTTCAAACTTCAAAACTGCGATCTGCGATTTGTGCTTTGGCGCTTAAGTGGTAGGGACCACTTGTCCGGCCTCTTCATAACTTAAAGTCTTCCGCCTGTTTAATTCAATTTTCTTCAATTCTGGTTGTTGAGGGCTTTAAAGCCCGAAGTGACTGTCTTTATGAATTTTGCTCCTTCGTAACTTGGATCTATGGGAAAATCCTTCATTCTTCCGTGAAACGACTTCGCCCATACTTCAAAATTAATTCTCTTCTGCTGTCTGTGACTGCGGCCCATAGAAAATTCAATTCTCCTTACGGCTTTTCTCCATTCCTCTTAACTGTGTGCTGCTGTACACTCAATCTCTGCTGCTGCTACTGTACTCGTTTCTTCTGCTCAAAGGCACAGCAGGTGACTTTAATATTTCAACACTCCCCCTTAAAGTCAGCTGTTGGGTTATCAAACATACCCAAACATTTCCTTAAAAATTCAAATGTTTTCTATCCCAATGGCTTTGTTAGAATATCTACATATTGCTCCTCTCTTTTACAATGCTATAAAACAATTTCTCCATTGTTTACTAATTCTATGATATAATGAAATTTTGTATCTATGTGTTTCATTCTTTTGTGAAACACATAATTCTTTGACAATGCAATAGCTGAGCTATTGTCACAATAGATCACAGTGCCCTTTACTTGTTTTTGGCACAAAATTTTCAACATTCTTCTCATCCAAATTTCTTGACACGCTGCTGCTGTAGCTGCCACATACTCTGCCTCTGCTGTAGATAATGCTACAATAGGCTGTTTCTTAGAAGCCCATGAAATGGCTCCTGAACCCATATGAAAAACATAACCGGAAGTGCTCTTTCGATCATCTACACTTCCAGCCCAATCAATGTCGGTGTATCCAACTAATTCTGAATTTTCTGAAGCTGTATACAAAATACCAAATCTTTTTTTTCCTTTCACATACCTCAGAATTCTCTTTGCTGCTTGCCAATGTGCTTCTTTTGGCTTCTCCATAAATCTAGAAATTAAACTAACAGCATACATAATATCTGGCCTAGTTGTAGTCAAATACATGAGGCTGCCAACTATGCTTTTATACAAACTTGGATCAAAATCGTTGTTGCTGTCATCCTTACTCAACTTCAATCCCATTACTGTGGGAGTAATTGCAGCTTTGCACTCCTGCATATTAAATCTTTCTAGAACTTGATTCACATACTTTGCTTGAGATATAAAAATCCCTTTCTCACCTTGCTCTACTTCTATTCCCAAGAAGTATCTCAACAAACCCATGTCAGTCATTTCAAATTCATCCTTCATGACTGTTTTAAAATTTTCAACAAGATAATCATCATTACCTGTAAAAATTAGATCGTCAACATATAAAACAACAATGAGGATCTTACCATCCTTTTCTTTGATGTAGAGGGTGGGTTCTCCCTCACACTTTTCAAATCCATTTTCCAGTAGATAGGAATCTATCCTACTGTACCACGCTCTTGGCGCTTGCTTCAGCCCATAAAGAGATTTCTTCAATCTGCAGACCTTATGCTCTTGTCCTGTATTCTCATATCCGAGAGGTTGTTCCACATATACCTCTTCCATTAAAACTCCATTTAAAAATGCAGATTTTACATCCATCTGGTATACTTTCCATTTGTTTTGTGCTGCTATGGACAACACTGCTCTTACTGTCTCCATTCTTGCAACTGGTGCAAAAGTTTCTTCATAATCAATCCCTTGCTTCTGCTTATATCCTTTGACAACAAGTCTGGCCTTGTTTCTCTCTATCTTTCCTTCAGCATTGCTCTTGGTCTTATAGAACCATTTTACTCCAATGACTTCTTTGCCTTCTGGGAGATCAACCAACTCCCATGTTTTTTTCTTCTCTATGGCTTTAATTTCATCATCCATAGCTTCTATCCATTCTCTATCTTTAATAGCATCTTCAAAATGAATAGGATCATCAACTTGACAATACAAAGCAAATAGGGAATTCATACCTTCATTTGCTTCTCCTTGCTCATAAATTTCTCTAAGGCTTCTGAACCTTGTTCCTCGTTCACTTGGTGTAGACGTGCTTGATGAAGCACTCAGTTCTGCTCCGTGTGGTGTGCTCGGTGATGCACTCCCGCTTCTTCTCAAGGGTGTTCTTGCTGCCGCTTGAGGCGTCCCTTGCTGTCCTTGTGTTGGTGGAGGTTGTGCAGTGGATGGGTTGTTAATTTCAACCACACCTTCCTCATCTTCATCATGAGATAAACAACTTTTAACATTGACTGTTTTATCAATGCTTCCATCCCACGCTTCCTCTTCGATAAATTGCACATCTCTGCTAATTAAAAAATTCTTTGTGCATGGGTTATACAATCTGTATCCTTTGGAATCTTCACAATATCCAAGGAAAATACACTTCTCCCCCTTACTATCCAACTTCTTTCTCAACTTGTCTGGAATGTGTACATATGCTACACATCCAAAAACTCTCATGTGGGTGACTCCCTGTTTTCTGCCACTCCACACTTCTTCTAGAACTTTGTTCATCGCAGCTTTTGTGGGGCATCTATTTAGAATGTACACAACACAGTTTGCTGCTTCTTCCCAATACTCATTCGGCAAATGCTTTGCCTTCAGCATGCTTGTCACCATCTCCATTATGGTTCGATTCTTCCTTTCAGCAACTCCATTCTGTTGCGGTGTGTACCTTGTGGTAAACTGCTTGTGTATGCCATTCTCTTTGCAGAATCGCAGAAATTACTTTGAGATATATTCTCCTCCTCTATCGGTTCTGAGGACTTTTATGTACAACCGCTCTGTTTCTCTACAAGAGCTTTAAAATGGAAAAATTTCTAAAAAACTTCTCTTATATTTCAGAAAATAAACCCACACTTTTCTTGTGAAATCATCTATGAAGGTCAGCATGTAGTTGCTGCCTGAAACTGATGTTGTCTGCATCGGCCCACATAAATCTGAGTGGATGATTTCTAAGGGTGCTTTTGCCCTTCTGCTTTTCCCTGAAGGAAAATTTTCTCTGTGTTGCTTTCCCAAGATGCAGCCTTCACATAGGCTGTCAGGCTTCTCAATCAATGGTAAACCTTTTACCATTCCTTTTCTGTGCAGCAAATTTAATCCTCCGAAATTGAGATGTCCAAATCTTAGGTGCCATAACCAATTCTCGTCTTTCTCTTCCTTCTGGAAGGCTTCTTGTGTTACAGCTGCTATACTCTTTCCTTTTTGCTTCAAGTCAATGTTGAGCTTGAGCGGAAACATTCTATTGCTGGTCATTTGAATTTCAGCAATAACTTTCTTGCTTGGAGGAATATCTTTTATTGTGCACACATCATCTTTGAAAATTACATTGTAACATTTGTTTATGAGCTGCCCAACGCTCAAAAGGTTACATTTCAGACCTGGAACATAATACACATCAGGAACAAATTTCTGCTCCCCATTTCTTGCTCGAATACTAACTCTGCCTTTTCCTTTGAAAGAGATCTTAGTATCAGTCCCTGTGGTCACTTCAGATTTTACATCTTCATCTAGATTGGCAAACATTGCTCTATTGCCAGTCATATGATTTCTAGATCCAGAATCTAAGAACCAAACATTATCTTCTCTATCTTGTGCTACATTACAAGCTAATAGCACATTACTTGGGTTCTTTTCTTCTTTTGCTACATTAGCATTTTGCTTATTTTTCATTTCATTTTTCTTCTTTCTACGTTCATTGGCATAGTGCCCATATTTCTTGCAATAATGACATTGGACATTGGATTTTTCATACCTTTGTCCATGAGCTTGTTGGTGTTGATGTCCACCTTGTTGGCTGTTGCATTGGTCATGGCTCTGACTTTGACTGTTGCTCCTTCCATGTGAATGTGAAAGGTTGTTCCTTCCGCCTCTATTTTTTCTTCTGCCTCTACCTCTTCCTTTACCTTGACCTCTTCCTCTTCTTGAAGGCATCTGGGTCTTGAAGGCGTGCTCAAGAGATGAATGTTCATCTCTGTTCAATCTCTGTTCATGAGTTATCAGTGAGGCATGAAGTTCATCTACTGTGAACCTTGAAAGATCTTTGGTCTCTTCTATGGTGGTAACAATAACATCAAACTTTGAGGGTAAGCATCTCAAAAGTTTCTCCACAATCCTCCTTTCTTCAAGAGTTTCTCCATGGGACCTTATCTGATTTACAATCCCAATCACATGTGTAAAGAATGTGTCTACATTATCTGACTCTTTCATGCAAAGAGTTTCAAAATCTCTTCTCAGCAACTAAAGTTTTGCTGGCTTAACTTTCTCCATACCTTGATAGGCTACTTTCAGAGTTTCCCATGCCTCCTTATACTTCTTAGGTGCTGTTATCCTCGGAAACACACTCTCATTTACTGCCTAGTACAAATAGAAGAGAGCCTTAGCATCCTTCTTTCTATTGTTCTTCAATAAATCCTTCTCTGCTTGAATTAAGGCATTAAAAGCCTGCTCATGAGCTGGTTCAGTAAAACCATCTTCTACAAACTCCCATAAGTCTTGTGAAACAAACAGGGCTCTCATGGTAATGGCCCAATAATCATAGTTCCTTCCATTAAATTGTGGAAGCTGAACATTTCCAATGTTCATTCATGTACTTGGTCCAGCCATTGCTCTTAAACTGAACTCTGAACTTAAATAAACTGTCTTTCCTTCTCTTGAAAGAACAAATTCTTTTAAACAGAAAAAAACAACTCTGTTTTCTTTGAGAAATATCTGAACTTTTGACCTCTGTTGAGCTTTCACACTGCTGGAGAAAAAACGCTTCAACAAGTCTTCTTCTTCTTCAGCTTCTTTGAAACCTTCAAAGAGCCTGAACTAGCTCCGATACCATGTTGGAATTTTGAGGAATTCCAAACAATATAAATGGAGAGAATGACGCTCTCCTCTACAACACAGAGAAGTTAAAAGCGAAATTTTCTTGCAGATAGAGATGGCATGAAAATGCTTTATATTTATTTCATTAAAACAGAACTGAAACTAATACAAATGTATTCCTCAACAGTGATGGATTCACAAAATATGAATAGGGACTGCTACAGACGCAGTGCACCACAATCTAATCTCTGTCTCTCTTCAAAAAATACAACACTGCTGTGTTTTCCTTTTGCTCCGCTCTTCTGTGCGAAAACAATTCACAATACCATCATCATTCTACACGCCTCATGGGCCTTTTATATCATATATATGGTGCGGTGGAACAAAATACGTAAAATCTATATAAAACATAAAACAAAGAAATAAATCAAAATACAAAGGAAAAACCTTTGTGCAACATACAACTTTAGCATTGGCGCGACGTACGAGTGGGGACCACATCGCAGTCGGCCATTTTGCGATTTGTGATGGCGGAACATAATGGAATGACAAAAATGCGATGGCACGGTCGTGCGATCACATCGCAACTATTTACGATAACATATATGGCAGAACAACAGAAAATGCGATGGTGCGATCGTGCGATGGCGCGACGATCACGCATCGCAACTTTCGACGGAATCTTGGCATGGGCAGAGGGTGATTCTGTAATATTGCGATGTTGCGATGTTGCGATGGCACAACCATCGCACATCGCAGATTTCCATATCCACAAGACACTTCAAACTTCAAACTTCAAAACTGCGATCTGCGATTTGTGCTTTGGCGCTTAAGTGGTAGGGACCACTTGTCCGACCTCTTCATAACTTAAAGTCTTCCACCTGTTTAATTCAATTTTCTTCAATTCTGGTTGTTGAGGGCTTTAAAGCCCAAAGTGGCTGTCTTTATGAATTCTTCTCCTCCGTAACTTGGATCTACGGGAAAATCCTTCATTCTTCCGTGAAACGACTTCGCCCATACTTCAAAATTAATTCTCTTCTGCTGTTTGTGACTGTGGCCCATATAAAATTTAATTCTCCTTACGGATTTTCTCCATTCCTCTTAACTGCGTGTTGCTGTACACTCAATCTCTGCTGCTGCTGCTGTACTCGTTTCTTCTGCTCAAAGGCACAGCAGGTGACTTTAATATTTCAACAGTTTATAATACTATACTTATTTCATTTTTAACTTTTGTCCTCTTGTTACAGTATTTTGGGTAAAGTTTAAATGTAATATCTTTATTTTAGAACTATACCTCTGCATTGTAATTTTTTGTGTTTCCCTGTTTTATTAGAATTATGATAGCCGAGCCTTCGGCTGACCTTTACTTTTCTCTTTACACCATAAATCTTCAAAAGAATTCATGGGTTTTAGCTCTCTTTAAATATGGAATTTATTTGTATAAGTTAATCAGTTTTATGGCAGTTTTTAATGCTTCATCTAGAACACTGTCTTTACACTTAATGTTAGTCTACTAGCGTGGTATGTATAACTTCTTCTTTGAGTGACCGAACCGCTCCAGTTCTCGTTTGTGTATAAAATTAGCCAAGAGCACAATGTGTTCTGGTTTTGAGGTCCTCCCATGAGACGAGAACTGACGATGCTCTCCAATTCCCATACTATGATATAGTACATTTGTCTGTCATTTTAATAAAACCTTATTTCAGATTTGTATAATTCGTGTGCATCTATTTGCTACTATTTTATTTAAGTGAATTCTTTCATGGCTTATGTACATGGCAATACCTCCATCTTTAGTTTGTCACAATTTTCTGCTAGGTTAGTATTTATTTATATATCTACAGTTCATAGCTATTTTTCGAACAAAGGTTAGATATTATTTTTCCAGTAGCAATTTTTTTGTATTTCACGGCAACTAACTCATAACTCAACAAGATATTTTACAGATAAATTTATAAATTGCTGAAAATAATAATATATATTTTCAATAATAACCTCCAGAAACTGTATATTATAATAAAAGTGTTCACAAATAAATTCTCTCATTTCATGATCTTTCATTGTATACTTTTGTAAAAAGAAACATTCTACTATCCTTACTTCTACTGAATCACAACTTCATGTTACCTATCTAATGAAAAATCAGTTCTTATCTTTAAGCTTGATAAACGTTCAGATACTTATCTGAGCTTGAAATTCACTGTTGATGTCCACCCAACCTTCAAGAGAGGAAATTACGTCCTCCTCCTTCCCCCATGCTCCACACCTAAAAGGTACAGGTTGAAAGTATACTCTGTTGTGACTTTAGGACCCTAAGTCCAGTCAATTCAGAAAATTTCAGGAATATCTCAGTGATTTTCCACTAGTCTCTACCAGCTCACGAATATTGTCCACTCTTTCCTTAGTTTTTGAACATAACCCCCATTCCTCACTCAGATGAGTCTCTTATCCCTAGAGGAATAGGTAACTGTTCAAAACTATCCAACCACCTTTCAGTTCTTGGAAAACATTTACCATCAGTCTTTTTACTTTTTATCGAACCACTTTCCATAACTAATTTTATTTTTCAAAATTAACAATAAAGAAAATAGCTTTTCTAGAAAAACATTAAGTGTCGTAGCCTTTTCTTAAAACAAATAATAAAATGTCATTTAAATAGTTTACAACTAATTAACACTAAATGCAGCTTTCACACTTGCCTTAATTCCCATTATTTTAAGAGCAAAAAAGCAAGCTAGTTAAACTATTTTTTCATTAAAAACTAATTCACCCCCCCTTTTATTTTTCAATTTACATTATTAAAACTACAAATATATGATTTCTTTACAATTATAATTTTTTTATCAATTTTAATATTTATATAATTGTGAATAAGTTTAATGATTGATAATATGTAATTTACTTCTGAAATTATAAATACAAATTTAAAATTAACCTATATAAATTTTCATAAGTTTTAGACCATTTAAAGTAAATAAAAAATAAAATAAAATGGGTAATAATACATGTAGACTCTCATATATGATTATATCCTATTCATGAGCACTGGCATAAAGTAACCTTGAAAATAAATCATACAATTTAAATTATACAATGTTTTGGGCATTTTCTTGATTCTCTAAATATCCTAGAATCCAATTGACAACAGTGAGATCAAACAACTAACTTAGCTGCTCTATTCATAAAATTATGGGAATTTGCAATTAAAATTATATGAACATCAAATTTTACAGTTTGAAAACAGAAACAATCAGAGTATTCAAGCTATCACTTCTGGTGGTTTATTACGATGTCATCATAATTAGGTCGATAGGCCTTCTCTTTTGAATCAATACACTTTATTTTTCATCAATCTTTCTTCTCTCCAAATGACACATGTACACACATTTTTTAAACTTTTATTAAATTTAAATTTTAATATTTTACTGAATAAATATTATAGTAATTACTATTTAGTAAAAAATAGTAAATTTAGTAAGATACTATGTACACTTACTGTGCAAAATTAAATAGTTATTTTAAAATATAAGCAAAGACACTTCATAATCCCTTTTAAACTTTGTTTGAGTATAAGTTCAAGTAATCAATTTTTTAGAAAAAGAAAAGGAACGTTACTTCCAATTCCTTTCTAAACTTGAATAGGATAATAATTTCTAATAAAAGAAAAGGTACATCCAAAACCCTTACTGGCTGGAGTTCAACATCCAATGTGATCAACATGTGTCACGAAGATCTAAGCTCAGGGATCGAAGTGATGCTCCAAATCCCTATCGATTTGAGAAAGTAACATGTCGACCCTCTTCTCAGAATAATCACTCTGTTCAATTTTCTTATTGGGTATTTTTCTCACCACTTCAGGAATAAAAAAGGAAAAATACAGAATGACATGTGTTGAACATAACAACATTACCGTTTGAGCATCTGCTTATAATGCGAATTTCAATCTTTCTGGGCAGTGGACTGTCATCGTGGATGGCACATTGGTAGGAAGAGGAGGGGGAGTGGATCGGAGCGGAGGGTAACAGAGAAAAAGATTGAAACAAAGAAACAAAAGAGGGCGGAATCCATCGAGCATCCGCCATTGTTATTATTCTTTATAACCAAATTCTTTAGGTTACGAATTGGGGTTTTTATTAGACATAGAAATATCGTTATCATCAGCGATGGCAGCAACAGCAGCGCCACAGTTTCCACCACTGGCTTCGCTTTATGTTGGGGATCTTGACCTTGGGGTCACAGACAGCCAGCTTGCCGAATTCTTCCTTCCTGTGGGAACGGTGACTTTAGTACGATTCTGCCATGATAGCATGACCCAGCGCTCCCCTAGCTATGTATATGTCAATTTTCTTGAACCTACAGATGGTTAGTTTTCTTTTTTCTTTATTTTATTTTCATTCTTGTTGAATTGATTGATTAATTAGTGTGTTTCTTCTTTGTCTCTGTAGCTACGTAGGCCATTAAACTTTTGAATTACAAGGAATTGTGGTTTTATATACAAATTTGTTAATTAAATATTTTTTTTTCAAAATCATTTAAGTTGCATAGATATCTACATTTTTTCAATATGTTAACCCCGGATGTTTAATCTATTTTAGTGAGTCACATAAATGCTAGGACTGTATCTGCAGCCATCAATAATTCTATTAATCTTGTTTTAACACACAAAAACGCTAAACCCTTATATACTAAACTCTCACTTGCTTTCAGTGATGTGTTGGCACACGGAAATATGAGGCTTCAGTTGCATTTAATCTTGTATAGTTACATATAAATTCAAAATTCTCACCTGCGGCATTAGGCATGCAACACTGCAAAACTTGCGGGAATTCATGCACATACATTTATTGTCAATAGTCTTTTTTCGGCACACTTAATGTGAATCCCTAGCTTATTGTTCTACCATGCTTAATCAATCTATCTATCTTTGTCTGACATAAGATGAAAAACCCTTTTTAGCATTGTTAGAGATACAACCCCTGACCAATCCCTGACCATTGTGTGTACTTGTTTTTCTAGAGAAATGAAATGAAAAGTCCTAAACTCTTAGTCTTGCTTTTTTGAAAAACTGTGAGCACGGGAATTCTATCTTGTTTGCAATACTAGTTCTTGTAATTGCCTAACTTGAGGTAATGTCGACTTACTGTGTAAAATTACTGATAGTAAAATTAAATATCTATTTTACTAAAATTTAGTAGTAAATAGTTATCTTACTAGTAAATTTTACTAAATAGTAAGTAGGAAATATTACTGATTCAGAAGCGAATTAAGTATGATTCAGTAATATTTCCAGAATTCGACCTCCTTAATTTTTTGTAATTTCATTAATAAATTTACAACACGCAAGGATCATGTTGTTACAGTATTGCGAATCTCAGATTTTGTTCTGAGTTGGTTTTTGCCTTTGTTGTGAAATGCCATTGCTTGGTTTTTTTCGCAGGAGGGCTTTGCTTTAAGTTTGTCACTGTCATCTAGCATAAGGGTGTTGATATTTGGTTTTAAATCTGAGATACACTAGGATAGTAGTCATTGATGAGATATTGATGGGTATTAGGGATCTTTGTTATTAGTTATATTACTAACAGTTTGTTGATCATAGCCAGCTGATATATTATATCATAATTATGGTGCTTATTTGTTATTTGTTTACTGCTGAGACCACTTAGCATCTGTTTATGTTAGTGTTTATGTGTAAATTTTTATAGTTATAAAGAAGAATCCTCTAAATTTTTGTCCATTCCTATTGCAAAATATTGGCATTAAAATTTACTAAAAAATTCACCCCATTTTTCTGTACAAATTTAATTCGTTTGTAAATTGGCATTGCATTGAAGCTTCCATTGATTTTTTACCGTGGTTTGCTGTAAACACTTTAGTAACAAATAATCTAAATGAAATCCAAGCTAAGACCTTTGCAACAAAATGGAATTCCAATTACCATGTCTTTCTACAAGTTGGGATTGGGAATTTTTTCTATTATATTGTAATTGAATTTCCACGAATCTTTCTGCAAGTTGAGTTTTTTCCCATTACACTCTAATTAAATTTTAGTTAGTCTTTCTGCAAGTTGGGATAATTATATTAGTTGAATCCCACATCTTGTTGCTATATTGTTATGATAAAGCTTATTTTTTATTGCAATTTATGATCCGGATTTATGAAGGAAGCTATACTTAAATATGAATTCAATGTCTTTGCCTAGTGATTTGATTCCTAGATGTCTATTTTCTACCTTTTTGAATTTGAACTTTTAACCTTTTACAAGAAGGCATGCATTCTTAACTATTAGAGCCACTCAATATGCATAAATGGATGTTGACACACTCAATTTTTGTAAATTAAAATATCATCTCAACTTTTTTGATTTAAAAATCCTATCAGCCTCTCTTTGCACCTTTTGGGGCAACTACTAGTTTTACGTGGATGTTGTTAGCGTTCAACCATGTGCTAATGGTAGTTGGGGTCTCCTTACAACCTGACAAAACCCTAGAAGAACATGGAGGAACCCTTCCTGCTACAATCCTCCCAATATCAAGAGTGCAATTTTGTACAGCATAGACATTGTTCACGACATAATCAATCCATGTAAATAAATGGTCTCGTTGCAGTCAGTCTGCTCGTGTATTTAAATGAAGACCTAGAACTAGACTTGAATACTACAAGTTAATGTTTCCGAGAGAAACCGATCAACTTGACATATGATAATATGTGTTAAGGTCTCACATAGTTCTTATTAACGCTTTCACGTACAGTGTCCGTTTTCGAAAATGCTCTTTCCTGTTAAGAGATTGGACTATCTAGCTCCATGATTACATGCAGCGGGTGTTTTAAGCTCGTGGAAAATCTGAAAATTTCGTTCATGGCACAACAATATTGACCTTTTTTTTCTTTTTAATTATATTGTTTTCCATAATTTTTATGCATTTTATTAAAATTTAATAGCAACATTGTAGACTAGTAAGTATGAATTATGTAATTTATAAAATTTAAAATGGATAACTGTGAATAAAATTATGGAAAATTTCTATGAATAATTATTATTAGTTAATAATTTTAAGGAATTTGTTTAAACTATTAAAGTATATTTATATTTTTATAAATTTAAGCAAATGCTATTCTACCAAATGCAAGAGAGTGTGTTGGTAGTATCTAGTGTGGGCATCATTTTACTATGAGTTTCATCTCACCATTTCCATTTCTATTTTGTATTGTTATCAACGCAAGGTTGGTGATGTATGAGTTTCATCTCACCTATTGATTGTTTTTTTTTCTACTGTGAGCTAGGTGCTTCCATGTTTCAAGGAAGAGTTGCATTATATTGAGAAGATAAGCCAGAGAACATGCACCAGAATCAAGCTAAGCTATGTTGTGTGAGAAGTGTGTAGCCGACTAGTGAGAGATGTCGAGAGACTATGTCAGAAGCCTTCTGTAGTAGTTGTGTTCCTAGGAAGAGAATGATATGTGTGGAGTTTTCTAGATAAGGAAGATCATGGAACTCATTGTAAATCCTCCTTTATTATAAACACACATTCATTGGTGGGTATATCTAGTTGCAGACGGGACATCATCAAATAACATTAGAGATGGTGTGTAGATTGTCAAAATTAGAGCTATGCATATTTTTTCGTTGTGTGAACCTTAACCAAGCCATTCAGTTTCATTGCTTGAAGTATTGGAGGTACGTGTTGTGGACTTGAGCGAAGAGAAGCCTACATGTTATGGAGAGTAGTTGTACACTTGAAGTGAGTATGTTGAGTGTATCAGATGCTAAGTGTTGGAGCCGGATTTTCTCATCGTATTTTGGGTATGTGAATAACAAGATGTAGACTCACTATAGAGATATCACTCACAATGGATTAGAACTATTATAATTCTGGGTATTTCAACATTTGATAGAATCTTTATAGAGTTTTGAGTGCATACAAACTATTCAGAGTGGCATAGGACTAGAGCTTGAGGATATCGTTGTGGTTGTTTCCATTTGTCGTTAATTCTAGCTGAATTTGAATTTCTACTCCATATTTGAGTAGGATGAAGGAACCTCTTATCAAAACCCTAAATATGTGAAGGTAATGTTCTAGCATAAGAATTTTAAGTTTTAAAAATAGTAAGAATTATCTTTCTAAAAGGTGTGCGTAATGGCTAATTATTTGGCAGAGTTTTATTTTAGTGAATTAAATAAGTTAGATAGGTCCAATTGTGTGAATTGGAAGTTCAAGATTTAGAACCTGATAGAAGGGAGAAATATTTGTCCCATTGTATCCGTAAGTGAATTCAAATCTAAAACCCCTAAATTGGGTTTAGGATTGGGAGTGCCATGAGAGTAAGGAAAAATTTCGTCTCAAAATGTCCATGAAGCACAATATTATTCTACATCTAAGAGACTACTAGAATTCTAAGGAGACATGGGGTATCCTTTAAGGTTTGTATGAAACATTGAATGTGAAATGATTTTTGTTCTTAAAAAGTGAATTTCGTTCAATGAAAATGGAGGAGAATGAGAATGAGAATGCAAATAACTTTAGTTTCAGAATTAAAGATTCGAAAGAAAAACAAGGTAATGTTGGTGAAGATATCTCAAACATAGATCTAGTATCTATAACATTGAATGGTATTTTAGAAGAATATTATATTTTTATTGCAGGTCTTGCAGCCTCGAAAACATATCCTATATTTGATGAAATCATTGGTATTCCTCTGTAGGAAGAAGAACAAGGGATAAATCTTAATTTTACATCTGCAAATTCAGACTTGGCGTTGATGGAAAAAGGGAAATGTCCTTATAGAGAAAAACCATAGGAAATAAACGAGGGTAGTAAACCACCATATGTAGAGCCACATCTAGGTATGATACCACAAAATTTGGATGCTAATATACAAATGAATTATGTGTGTTCTTTCTATGACAAGTTTCGACATTATTCTAGAGATTTCTTTAAAAGAATGTATCATGAGTCCAAACATAAAAACAAAAGGAATGTTGTTCATTTTAATGATATATGAGAAACAATAAATGAAAACTTAAAAATTATCAATTATTTATTTCAGATGTCACCCTATCCATTGTAATAGATGACTTAAATGCATGGTTTATTGATTATGGTGTCTCTATTTATATGTTTTGTAATAAGGACTAGTTTAAAAATGATCATGAAACCAATAATGATGTTAGTATATATCTTTGGATGATCGCTGAGATCAAATTAAAGGATATGGTGATATGATTGTAACATTAACAATAGTTATGTTAAAAAATTTCAAAATGTGATGTATATTCCTAGTATAAAAAATAACTTTATCTTAGTTTTTACCATGACATATCAAGAATTGGAGGTAGAAATTGTAGTCACATTATGTGGTGAAATATATGTTAGATCATTACAAAATTATTGTAACAAGAGTTAGATTTGGAGTCTTATACAAACTTGATATGACTAGAAAGAGTCATCAATAATTTCCATCCACAACCATAATAATAGAATTTTTATGGCACCAATTATCATGATTTGCTATTGCAAAAATCAAAGGAATGACAAAGTTACTTCCATCTCTTAAAAATGAACATACCACATGTGAAGGGTGTGCACCGTGAATGCTACATATAGAAGAATTTCTTAATCAAAACAATAAAAGAAAAAGAGAGATTCATGAACTTGTAGATATAGATGTGTGTGATCCAATCTGGACAATGTCACTTGGTGAAGCCTATTGTTTCTTTCTTTTTATTGATGGTACAAAAAAATTTACATGGGTTTATTTTATAAGAAAGAAAAATTATGTATTTTAATACTTTAAAGAATTGAAAAAGATGGATGAGAAGTAAACATATAAATACATTGAAATCCTTTGATTATATCAATGAGAAGAATATATATCAAGTGCATTCAAAAGGTACTGTAAAGCCAATGGAATTGTGAAACAATATACAATGACACATTTTGCAGAAAAAATGATGTAACCGAGATAAAAAAAAAAAAACAAAACCTAAGTCGATGTGAATGGAGCATGATAAAAGGTAAACATATTGCCATTTTTGAGTTGAAGCTACAATACTTAAGTTAATTTGAAAAATAAAAGTCTAACTAAAATTTTGTACCATAAAAATTCTTTTGAATATATTTATGGATATAAAACAACACTAAAGCATTTAAGAATATTTGGAAGAAACAAAATTTGCACGTTCCTAAATAAGATAAGAGAGGACTTGATGAAAAAGAAAGAAACAAAATTTGCACGTTCCTAAATAAGATAAGAGAGGACTTGATGAAAAAGAAATCAAATGTATTTTTGTTGGTTACCATTATGATCATAAAGCATATAAGATATTTTATCCTTGCATACATAAAAAAATTTTGCCAGTAAAGGTGTGTTATTTCATGGGAATATAGATAAAGACTATAAGGTGGATAATTATGAGGCATGGAATATTCCTTACAAGTATGATGATAATTTCAAAGATGTAGTAGATGATAAACAAGAACAAAAGTATGAAGAAGAATCTAGTAGCATGGACAAGAAAGAGAAGAAGATTCACCAAAAAACTAAACAAGAGGTGACAAGGGTGAAGTACCAAGGAGCTCATCATGTCAAAATCAACTCCTTGTAAGGTATAGATACTATGCCTTGATTACTAAAGTAATGAATGTCTTAGAAATTTTAAATTTTGAACAAGATAAATACCATAAATAATGAAGAGATCTAATGAAGGAAGAGTACGAGTCCATACTCAAAAATGATAGATGGGAATTAAACAAATTTCATGAAAATAAAGTGCTCATAGGATCCAAATTATTTTTCAAGTCAAATTCAATGTTGATGTACGGGTGAAAATGTGAAGTTGGGAAACACTTTTTTCCCTTTTTTGACGTTGAAAATTGTAATTTTCTATGTTTTTCAACTTCAACTCCACTTAACTCATATTTTTATTGCAAATTATGCTTTGACATAAAAATAAGAATTGTAGAGAATTGTCTTACCTCCATACCCATATTTGTTTTAAAAAAACATATTGATATATAGAGGGGTAAATTTCTTGTTTACTAACTGCATATACTTGAAATTTTCAGGCAAACATAAATAGTCACTTTATAATCCTTTACTTTTTTTAGGGAAGGTTATTCATTTTTTGGAAAAAAACCATAGTATCATAATCTGCATATATTGCACTAGTGCACAGACTATTTTTCGGTAATTTTCGGATTAAATCACTATTTTTTATTATTTTTTGAAATGGACGAAGACAAAAAAACAATGATGTTTCAGTACATTTTATCATCCTTTGATTTTCTTTTCAATGTGATCGTCAATAAGAAAAATGAGAGTACCCTTTTGAAGTAGATAGGGAGAGGAAGTGCAATATGATTTTTTTGAATTTTTTGGTGTCCTCATTTGAAAGTTATTGAATTTTCATTCAGTGCAATTTTTCAAACAATGAAATTCCACAGTGACACAGTTTAGTAAAAAATTAATAAAAAATTGAATTTTTTAATGAAACTCCAAAAATCTCATATCATCAGAAACTAGATTCAGAGATGAATCTAATGGTACTTTGTCCGACATATAACATTTTTTTTTTCTAGGTGTTCTGCACCTCTAAAGTTGCAGGTTCCTGAAAACTGCAGAATTTTCTGTGTTTTTCGTTGACCAGAAACTCTCGGCCGAGATAATGTCTCGGACGAGAAATTTATAAAACTCTCGACCGAGAGTTTAACCCGCCTAAAGTTACATTTAAACGCACGACCAAACTCTCGGCCGAAATTTTCAAAAACTCTCGGACGAGAGTTTGCGCCCGAGAGTTTACCCGATGAAACTCTAGGCCGAGAGTTTAGAAAACTCTAGGACGAGAGTTTAGAAAACTCTAGGCCGAGAGTTTTGAAAACTCTAGGCCGAGAGTTTTATTAAATGTTTTAATCAAAAGTTTTAGGGGTTTATATGTTTACGGTTTTATATGTTTAGGGTAATTTCCTCCTCTTTCTTTATCCTTTTTATCTAATTTAAGATATTTATTTCCCTCTTTTTAGATATGAATTTGTAATACTTTCTAGTTAATCTAAATAGTTATTAAAATAATTATAATATTTATAAAAATATTGAAATATTTTAATAATTAAATTGTTTTTAATTAAATATTTTTAATAAGTAATTTAACCCCTAATAACTAATTAACTAATAATTATTTAATCTCCTTAACAACTAATTAAATAACTAACTCAATAACGACTAGCTTTCTAACGACTATAAAGGAGTTTATATGTTAGGGGTTTATATGTTTAAGGTTTTATATGTTTAGGGTTTAGGGTTTAGGGGTTTATATGTTAGGGGTCTACATGTTTAGGGTTCAAGGGGTCAAATGGGTTGGGGGTTTTGGGGTTTAGGGGCTTAAATAGGTTAGGGGTTAACGGGTTAGGGGTAGGGGTTAAGGGTTTAGAGGTTTAGGGTTTAGGGGGTTAAATGGGTTAGGAATTAGGGTTTAAGGGATTAGAGGTTTAGGTGTTTAAGGGGTTGAATGGGTCATGAGTTTCGAATTAGGGTTTAAGGGGTTATAGGTTTAGGGGGTTAAATGGGTTAGGGTAGGTTTAGAGATTTAGGGGGTTAGGGGATTTAGCAGTTAAGGATTTTAGGGGTTAGAAGTTAGGGGTTAATGGGGTTAAATGGGTTAGGTTTTTAGGGGTTTAGGGTGTTGAATTGGTTAGGGGTTGGGAATTAGGGTTTAAGGGGTTAGGGGTTAAGGGTTTAGAGGTTTAGGATTTAGGGGGTTAAATGGGTTACAGGTTTAGAGGTTTAGGGGTTAGGGGATTTAGCAGTGAAGGATTTTAGAGGTTAGGGTTTTGGGGGTTAAATGGAATCCACACTTAAATGGGTTAGGATTTTCGGGGTTTAGG
Organism: Pinus albicaulis; assembly: GCA_034641835.2. Classification (NCBI taxonomy): domain Eukaryota; kingdom Viridiplantae; phylum Streptophyta; class Pinopsida; order Pinales; family Pinaceae; genus Pinus; species Pinus albicaulis. The sequence continues at coordinate 1,739,682,891 of CM076580.1, read as the reverse complement.
GTGTTAAATTAGTTAGAGGTTGGGAATTAGGGTTTAAGGGGTTAGGGGTTAAGGGTTTAGAGGTTTAGGGTTTAGGGGGTTAAATGGGTTACATGTTTAGAGGTTTAGGGGGTTAGGGGATTTAGCAGTGAAGGATTTTAGGGGTTAGGGTATAGGGTTTTGGGGGTTAAATGGAATCCACACTTAAATGGGTTAGGTTTTTAGGGGTTTAGGGTATTGAATTGGTTAGGGATTGGGAATTAGGGTTTAAGCGGTTAGGGGTTAAGGGTTTAGGGGATAGGAATTAGGGTTTAAGGGGTTAGGGGTTTTGGGGTTTATGGGCTTAAATGGGTTAGGGGTAGGGGTTAAGGGTTTAGAGGTTTAGGGTTTAGGGGTTAAATGGGTTATGGGTTTAGAGGTTTAGTAGGGGTAAATGGGTTAGGGGTTAAGGGTTTAGGGGGTTAAGGGTTTGGGGATTATGAATTAGGGTTTAAGGGGTCAAGGGTTATGGGTTGGGAATCCACACTTAAATGAGTTAGGTTTTTAGGGGTTTATGGTGTTGAATTGGTTAGGGGTTTTGGGGTTTAGGGGCTTAAATGGGTTACAGGTTTAGAGGTTTAGGGGGTTAGGGGATTTAGCAGTGAAGGATTTTAGGGGTTAGGGGTTAGGGTTTTGGAGGTTAAATGGAATCCACACTTAAATGGGTTAGGTTTTTAGGGGTTTAGGGTGTTGAATTGGTTAGGGGTTTTGGGGTTTAGGGGCTTAAATGGGTTAGGGGTTTAGAGGTTTAGTGTTTATGGGTTAAATGGGTTAGGGGTTTAGAGGTTTAGTGGGGGTAAATTGGTTAGGGCTTAAGGGTTTAGAGGTTTAGGGTTTAGGGGGTTAAGGGTTTATGGGTTAGGAATTATGGTTTAAGGTGTCAAGGGTTAGGGGTTTGGAATTAGGGTTTAAGGGGTCAGGGGTTAAGGGTTTAGAGGTTTAGGGTTTAGGGGGTTATATGGGTTACAGGTTTAGAGGTTTAGGGGGTTAGGGGATTTAGCAGTGAAGGATTTTAGGGGTTTGGGGTTAGGTTTTTTGGGGATAAATGGAATCCACACTTAAATGGGTTAGGTTTTTAGGGGTTTAGGGTGTTGAATTGGTTAGGGGTTTTGGGGTTTAGGGGCTTAAATGGGTTAGGGGTAGGTGGTTAAGGGTTTAGAGGTTAAATGGGTTAGGGGTTTAGAGGTTTAGTGCAGGTAAATGGGTTAGGGGTTAAGGGTTTACAGGTTTAGGGTTTAGGGGGTTAAATGGGTTAGGAGTTAGCAATTTGGGTTTAAGGGGTCAAGGGTTAAGGGGTTAGAGGTTTAGGTGTTTAAGGGGTTAAATGGGTTATGGGTTGGGAATTAGGGTTTAAGGGGTTATAGGTTTAGGGTTTAGGGGGTTAAATGGGTTAGGGTTGGTTTAGAGGTTTAGGGGGTTAGGGGATGTAGCAGTTAAGGATTTTAGGGGTTAGAAGTTAGGGGTTAACGGGTTAGGGGTAGGGGTTAAGGGTTTAGAGGTTTAGGGTTTAGGGGGTTAAATGGGTTATGGGTTAGGAATTAGGGTTTAAGGGGTCAAGGGTTAAGGGGTTAGAGGTTTCGGTGTTTAAGGGGTTGAATGGGTTATGGGTTGGGAATTAGGGTTTAATGGGTTATAGGTTTAGGGTTTAGGGAGTTAAATGGGTTAGGGTTGGTTTAGAGGTTTAGGGGGTTAGGGGATTTAGCAGTTAAGGATTTTAGGGGTTATAAGTTAGGGGTTAATGGGGTTAAATGGGTTAGGTTTTTAGGTGTTTAGGGTGTTGAATTGGTTAGGGGTTCGGAATTATGGTTTTAGGGTTACGGGTTAAGGGTTTAGGGGGTTAAATGGGTTACAGGTTTAGAGGTTTAGGGGATTAGGGGATTTAGCAGTGAAGGATTTTAGGGGTTAGGGGTTAGGGTTTTGGGGGTTAAATGGAATCCACACTTAAATGGGTTAGGTTCTTAGGGGTTTAGGGTGTTGAATTGGTTAGGGGTTCGGAATTAGGGTTTAAGGGGTTAGGGGTTAAGGGTTTAGAGGTTTACGGTTTAGGGGGTTAAATGGGATATAGGTTTAGAGGTTTAGGGGGTTAGGGGATTTAGCAGTGAAGGATTTTAGGGGTTAGGGGTTAAGGTTTTGGGGGTTAAATGGAATCCACACTTAAATGGGTTAGGTTTTTAGGGGTTTATGGTGTCGAATTGGTTAGGGGTTGGGAATTAGGGTTTAAGGGGTTAGGTATTAAGGGTTTAGGGGTTAGGAATTAGGGTTTAAGGGGTCAAGGGTTATGGGTTGGGAATTAGGGTTTAAGGGGTTAGGGGTTTAGGGGCTTAAATGGGTTAGGGGTTAACGGGTTAGTGGTAGGGGTTAAGGGTTTAGAGTTTTAGGGTTTAGGGGTTAAATGGGTTAGGGGTTTAGAGGTTTAGTGGGGGTAAATGAGTTAGGGGTTAAGGGTTTAGAGGTTTAGGGTTTAGGGGGTTAAATGGGTTAGGCATTAGGAATTATGGTTTAAGGGGATAAGGGTTAAGGGGTTAGAGGTTTAGGTGTTTAAGGGGTTGAATGGGTTATGGGTTGGGAATTAGGGTTTAAGGGGTTATAGGTTTAGGGTTTAGGGGTTAAATGGGTTAGGGTTGGTTTAGAGGTTTAGGGAGTTAGGGGATTTAGTAGTTAAGGATTTTAAGGGTTAGAAGTTAGGGGTTAATAGGTTAGGGGCATGGGTTAAGGGTTTAGAGGTTTAGGGTTTACAGGGTTAAATGGGTTAGCGGTTAGGAATTAGGGTTTATGGGGTCAAGGGTTAAGGGGTTAGAGGTTTAGATGTTTAAGGGGTTGAATGGGTTATGGGTTGGGAATTAGGGTTTAAGGGGTTATAGGTTTAGGGTTTAGGGGGTTAAATGGGTTAGGGTTGGTTTAGAGGTTTAGGGGGTTAGGGGATTTAGCAGTGAAGGATTTAGGGGTTATGGGTGAGGGTTTTGGGGGTTAAATGGAATCCACACTTAAATGGGTTAGGTTTTTACGGGTTTAGGTTGTTGAATTGGTTAGGGGTTGGGAATTAGGGTTTAAGGGGTTAGGGGTTAAGGGTTTAGAGGTTTAGGGTTTAGGGTGTTAAATGGGTTACAGGTTTAGAGGTTTAGGGGGTTAGGGGATTTAGCAGTGAAGGATTTTAGGGGTTAGGGGTTAGGGTTTTGGGGGTTAAATTGAATCCACACTTAAATGGGTTATGTTTTTAGGGGTTTAGGGTGTTGAATTGGTTAGGGGTTGGGAATTAGGGTTTAAGGGTTTAAGGGTTGTGCTGTTAGGAATTAAGGTTTAAGGGGTCAAGGGTTATGGGTTCGGAATTAAGGTTTAAGGGGTTAGGGGTTTTGGGGTTTAGAGGCTTAAATGGGCTAAGGGTTAACGGGTTAGGGGTAGGGGTTAAGGGTTTATAGGTTTAGGGTTTAGGGGTTAAATGGGTTAGGGGTTTAAAGGTTTAGTAGGGGTAAATGGTTTGGGGGTTAAGGGTTTAGAGGTTTAGGGTTTAGGGGTTTAAGGGTTTAGGGGTTAGGAATTAGGGTTTAAGGGGTCAAGGGTTATGGGTTGGGAATTATGGTTTAAGGGGTTAGGGGTTAAGGGTTTGGAAGTTTAGGGTTTAGGGGGTTGAATGGGGCATAGGTTTAGAGGTTTAGGGGGTTACAAGATTTAGCAGTGAAGGATTTTAGGGGTTAGGGTTTTGGGGGTTAAATGGAATCCACACTTAAATGGGTTCTGTTTTTAGGGGTTTAGGGTGTTGAATTGGTTAGGGGTTTTTGGGTTTAGGGGCTTAAATGGGTTACAGGTTTAGAGCTTTAGGGGGTTAGGGGATTTAGCAGTGAGGGATTTTAGGGGTTAGGGGTTAGGGTTTTGGAGGTTAAATGGAGTCCATACTTAAATGGGTTAGGTTTTTAGGGGTTTAGGGTGTTGAATTGCTTAGAGGTTTTGGGGTTTAGAGGCTTAAATGGGTTAGGGGTTAACGAGTTAGGGGTAGGGGTTAAGGGTTTAGAGGTTTAGGGTTTAGGGGGTTAAGGGTTTAGGGGTTATGAATTAGGGTTTAAGGTGTCAAGATTTATCGGTAGGGAATTAAGGTTTAAGGGGTTAGGGGTTAAGGGTCTAGAGGTATAGGGTTTAGGGGGTTATATGGGTTACAGGTTTAGAGGTTTAGGGGGTTAGGGGATTTAGCAGTGAAGGATTTTAGGGGTTTGGGGTTAGGGTTTTGGGGGTTAAATGTAGCCACTCTTAAATGGGTTAGGTTTTTAGGGGTTTAGGGTGTTAAAGTGGTTAGGTGTTTTGGGGTTTAGGGGTTTAAATGGGTTAGGGGTATGGGTTAAGGGTTTAGAGGTTTAGGGCTTAGGGGTTAAATGGGTTAGGGGTTTAGAGGTTTAGTGGGGGTAAATGGGTTAGGGGTTAAAGGATTAGAGGTTTAGGGTTTAGGGGGTTAAATGGGTTAGCCCGGTTAGGAATTAGGGTTTAAGTGGTCAAGGGTTAAGGGGTTAGAGGTTTAGGTGTTTAAGGGGTTGAATGCGTTATGGGTTGGGAATTAGGGTTTAAGGGGTTATAGGTTTTGGGTTTAGGGGGTTAAATGGGTTAGGGTTGGTTTAGAGGTTTAGGGGGTTGGGGGATTTAGCAGTTAAGGATTTTAAGGGTTAGAAGTTAGTGGTTAATGGGGTTAAATGGGTTAGTTTTTTAGGGGTTTAGGGTGTCTAATTGGTTAGGGGTTGGGAATTAGCGTTTTAGGGGTTAGGGGTTAAGGGTTTAGGGGGTTAAATGGGTTACAGGTTTAGAGGTTTAAGGGGTTAGGGGATTTAGCGGTGAAGGATTTTAGGGGTTAGGGGTTAGGGTTTTGGGGGTTAAATGGAATCCACACTTAAATGGGTTAGGTTTTTAGGGGTTTACGATGTTGAATTGGTTAGGGGTTGGGAATTAGGGCTTAAGGGTTTAGGGGTTAGGAATTAGGGTTTAAGGGGTCAAGGGTTATGGGTTGGGAATTAGGGTTTAAGGGGTTAGGGGTTTTTGGGTTTAAGGGTTTAGAGGTTTAGCGTTTAGGGGTTAAATGGGTTAGGGGTTTAGAGGTTTAGTGGGGGTAAATGGGTTAGGGGTTAAGGGTTTAGAGGTTTAGGGTTTAGGGGGTTAAATGGGTTAAGGGTTAGGAATTAGTGTTTAAGGGGTCAAGGGTTAATGGGTTAGAGGTTTAGGCGTTTAAGGGGTTGAATGGGTTATGGGTTGGGAATTAGGGTTTAAGGGGTTATAGGTTTAGGGTTTAGGGGGTTAAATGGGTTAGGGTTGGTCTAGAGGTTTCGGGGGTTAGGGGATTTAGCAGTTAAGGATTTTAGGGGTTAGAAGTTAGGGGTTAATGGGGTTAAATGGGTTAGGTTTTTAGGGGTTTAGGGTGTTGAATTAGTTAGGGGTTGGGAATTAGGGTTTAAGGGGTTAGGGGTTAAGGGTTTAGAGGTTTTAAATGGGTTAGGGTTGGTTTAGAGGTTTAGGGGGTTAGGGGATTTAGCAGTTAAGGATTTTAGGGGTTAGAAGTTAGTGGTTAATGGGGTTAAATGGGTTAAGTTTTTAGGGGTTTAGGGTGTCTAATTGGTTAGGGGTTGGGAATTAGGGTTTTAGGGGTTAGGGGTTAAGGGTTTAGAGGTTTAGGGTTTAGGGGGTTAAATGGGTTACAGTTTTAGAGGTTTAGGGGGTTAGGGGATTTAGCAGTGAAGGATTTTAGGGGTTAGGGGTTAGGGTTTTGGGGGTTAAATGGAATCCACACTTAAATGGGTTAGGTTTTTAGGGGTTTACGGTGTTGAATTGGTTAGGGTTGGGAATTAGGGCTTAAGGGTTTAGGGGTTAGGAATTAGGGTTTAAGGGGTCAAGGGTTATGGGTTGGGAATTAGGGTTTAAGGGGTTAGGGGTTTTGGGGTTTAAGGGCTTAAATGGGTTAGGGGTTAACGAGTTAGGGGTAGTGGTTAAGGGTTTAGAGGTTTAGCGTTTAGGGGTTAAATGGGTTAGGGGTTAAGGGTTTAGAGGTTTAGGGTTTAGGGGGTTAAATGGGTTAAGGGTTAGGAATTAGTGTTTAAGGGGTCAAGGGTTAATGGGTTATAGGTTTAGGTGTTTAAGGGGTTGAATGGGTTATGGGTTGGGAATTAGGGTTTAAGGGGTTATAGGTTTAGGGTTTAGGGGGTTAAATGGGTTAGGGTTGGTTTAGAGGTTTAGGGGGTTAGGGGATTTAGCAGTTAAGGATTTTAGGGGTTAGAAGTTAGGGTTAATGGGGTTAAATGGGTTAGGTTTTTAGGGGTTTAGGGTGTTGAATTGGTTAGGGGTTGGGAATTAGGGTTTAAGGGGTTAGGGATTAAGGGTTTAGAGGTTTAGGGTTTAGGGGGTTAAATGGGTTATAGGTTTAGAGGTTTAGGGGATTTAGCAGTGAAGGATTTTAGGGGTTAGGGGTTAGGGGTTAGGGTTTTGGGTGTTAAATGGAATAAACACTTAAATGGGTTAGGTTTTTAGGGGTTTAGGGTGTTGAATTGGTTAGGGGTTGGGAATTAGGGTTTAAGGGGTTAGGGGTTAAGGGTTTATGGTTTAGGAAATAGGGTTTAAGGGTTCAAGGGTTATGGGTTGGGAATTAGGGTTTAAGGGGTTAGGGGTTTTGAGGTTTAGGGGGTTAAATGGGTTAGGATTGGTTTAGAGGTTTAGGGGGTTAGTGGATTTAGCAGTTAAGTATTTTAGGGGTTAGGAGTTAGGGGTTTTGGGGTTTAGGTGCTTAAATGGGTTAGGGGTTAACGTGTTAGGGGTAGGGGTTAAGGGTTTCGGGGTTAAATGGGTTAGGGATTTAGAGGTTTAGTGGGGGTAAATGGGTTAGGGGTTAAGGGTCTAGAGGTTTAAGGTTTAGGGGGTTAAGGGTTTAGGGGTTAGGAATTAGGGTTTAAGGGGTCAAGAGTTATGGGTCAAGGGTTAAGGGGTCAAGGGTTAGTTTTCTGCAATAACATAATTCTCCAATCCCATACACTTCTGCTTGGAATGTCACACTTAACATTCATTTCATTTTCGGATAATATTCTTTATCCCTTTACATCCATACCTAGGAAAATAAACTTCATTTCAATTTAATCTTGTGAAACTAAAGTGGAATATAGGAGGACCCATTCCAAGAAGGGCATCTCACTCAATGTTCAAATAATATTGTTCATTCCCTTACATCCATACCTAGGAAAATAGACTTCCTTTCAAGTTAATTGTGTGAAACTAAAGTGGAAGATAAAGTGACCCATTCCAAGAAGCTCATCTCACTTCAAAATTTTCTCGAGATTTCCAAGAATTTATAACGATATTAAGGTGCTATGCATTGTCTCCTTTATCACCTCATTGCATTTAGTCAATTGTTTTTTAAATTTAAATTTATTCATTAATTTCAAAAAAAATATTATATAAATTATATATAGTTGTTTTTATTTTCATTTATGTTTTAGAATTTTATTTTATTTATATTAATATATCAATTAGTTTTATATAAAAATATTTTTAGTTTTTTATATAACATTGATATTACAAAATGTTGTAACAAATTTTATTTAATTAAATCTTCATGTATTTTTTATCATTAATAATAATAAAATAATTTAAAATAAAATTATAATTTTATTATTTTTTATCATTTTTTAATTTTAATAAAGTACTATTTAAATTATATAACGTACCAATTCTAAAAACTTAATAATTTTTGTGTAAGGGAGTGTCATTTATTTTAGAAAAATGTACTAAATTATTCAGTGATGATGGGAAACAAAAAGTGAATGGTATATTCTGTAATCAATTGATGGGAGCTTAAATTATCTCACTACAACCAAGCCTGATATAGCATACCCAGTCAACAACCATAGTCCATTCAGGGTCAAGCCTAATAAAGGCCAGTACAAAGCATAAAAGAGAGTGATTCAATATTATAAAAAGACTATTAATTTGGGTATTAAATATATTAATGAATTTGATGTTGATTGTGTAGGTTATTCTATATCAACTTGGGCCAAAATACTAATGATAGAAAATGAGCCATAGGATATGAACTCAACCTTGCATATGGGATTGTATCATGGAGCAACATGAGATATCCAATTATTTATTTATCATCAATTGAAGAAAAATATAGATTTTTATGTAGGGCTACTTGTAGTGTAGTTTGTCTAAGGAATACTCTTGAAGATGTGGGAGGAAAAAAAATGCTAACAATTATAAAATGTGATAATGATAGCTCGGTAAAACTAGCCAACATGGAAAATTTGAGGGGATAATATTCGTAGGTGGGCTAATTTTCCATGCTTTTTCCAAAAAAAAGATTCGCCAATTCCTTTTTTTTTTTAAATTGATTCGCCCAAATTTTATAGTATAAAAACATTTTACCCTAAAAATCGCCAAAAATTTATATATACTAATATAAAATGATTACAAAACTAAATATTTTTACAAAAATAACATAAATTTTTTTACAATTCACATATTGTGGACTACTAAGATTCGGCAAGTTTTTAAACTTTAAGTTAAAAGTCCATCCCTAAAATTTTCCCTGCTAGCCAACAATCATTTGTATCATGAAATATTGAAGCACATTATGACCCAACATCATTTTGTAATGGAAAAGTTGCAACCAAAGGAGATTGATCTAATTTATTGTAATATAAATGAAAATGTGGCTGACTTCTTCACCAAAAGGCTTCGAAATACAACATTGAAATATGTAGAAACCATAGAGCTATTGTAGAGAACACATTTTCTCATTAAGGAGTGTAAGAAAAATAATGAAAGATTTCTAAAAATAAACATTATTAGACTTTGTTATTAATTATTTAGGCTTTGTAATGTGTTATCACGATTTATTGTTTTTATTAGTTTTTAGATCCTATTTTTTAGGAATTTGATCAAACTAACTAACTCTATTTTTTAGGAATTTGATCAAACTAGTTAACTATAATATATTCCTATCAATCTAAGAATATGTTAGTGTAATAAATATGAGAGGAAGTGTAGATAGTTTCCAACGTCTCACTTGTGAATTGCATCTCACCATTTCTATTACTTGTTTTATTTTATTTTATTTTTAAATCACTTTATATATTTAAAAAAAAATTTGAAATAAAAAATATACAATTTCAAAATAAATATATTTATACATTTCAAAATGAAAAACCTTAATTTTAAAATAGTTATTTCATTGCACAATGCAGTAAAATCATGGTATGCTGTTTAAAGTACGTAGTTGATTCACTGATAAAAAAAGTTATTTTTTTGCATTTCTCAAATTTAAAGAATGGTTCTTGCTAATATACTCTAACGGGGTGATTTTTTTCCCCGGAAAAGAATAGAAAATATGGCGTAATTTTGACAAAATTCGATGGAAATTTTTGGAAATCCACGTTAAAGTTTTCAATCTTCAAAATTTTGGGTTCTCAAAGTGTTATTGATGGCGTTGAATCCATTTAAACCATTAAAAAAATATTCAAACAATACCACAATTATATTTCTTAAAACAAATTGTCAAATTCTAACAAAAAATTTACCATCTAGGCAAAATCTCCTAGTTAGACAACACCCTTGTTAATATATGGGCTCAATTGAATTCTCTATGATAATATTAGTATGTGTGTTAATTTTTTAATAAAATAATTATAGTAAATATATATTTAAATGTGTTTGCAATATGATTATACTAGCAATTGCACCATATGTTGTAAAGGAAACATCATAAAGAAATATCATATAGCACTAACTAATGTTTTTTTGACAATTGTTGATATATAGAAAAATATCAAGAAAAGGTAAGGACCATGCTACAATGAATCTTACTGCAATACTACTTCCTTAAGCTTTACAAACCATGAGGTCTATTTTGAATTTAAAGATGCATGCATATTTTTTCACTTGAGAATATGTTGTTCAATGTTATCCTTTTTTTAGGTACTCTTCTTTCCAACATAAATAATCTTAATATTGTACTATAATTAACCCATATTTTGTATAAATCCTACTTCCATATTGATGATAGTTTTATATGGATGTCGTTAACAATTTTATGTTGATTTGATTTCATACTCACTAACTATATATTTCTCTTTGTGGGTTCTTAACCTATTAAAGATTGTTTAATATACTAATATTTCATTATATTTCTCAGTTTCTTAAAAGGAAGTGATTTATATTTTAGTAACTGATATGAAGTTGTTCTCTTTGGTTATTTGCACAGGTTGTAAAAAATATATGGTGAGGTGGCTTTTATCACTTCAACAACAGCGAGAAGAAGGCTATTGAGAAAAGAACTCCAACACCGAGAGAGATTTCATAGTAGTTGTGGAATTGGCAAACATGTCTTGCTCTGTGGTGTTGGCTACTAGGCATATATTTATCAATATTGTATAGAAGAAAGTAAATTTGCATTTAACTTATACTACATTAACCATGAAATTGTCAAAATTCAAGGCACTCTTGCCATCACATTTGTATAACACATTATAAGAGTGTATCACACTTTTATTATCATATCTAAATGATCCTATCTGTAATAGTGGTGGATTTCATCACTTCGAGAGTAGTAAAAAAAAGTCTCTTGATAAACAAACTCCAACACCCAGAGATATTTTGTAGTAACCGTCGAAATGGAAAACATGTGTTTCTTTGTTATGTTGGATAGTTGGCATAGATTTCTTGATCTTGTATAGACGATTATAAATTTTCATTTAGCTTATACTGCATTAACCATGAAATTTCCAACATTAAGGGCACACTTTCCGTCACATTTGTAGAGAAAATTAGAACATAGTATCACACTTTTCTTATCAAATCTAAATGCTCCTATATGCAACAACTACCGTATGCATCGTAGTTTATATTTTTGTAAGGAGGAGGAGTGTCAAGGTTCAAGCTAGAATAAGAAGAGGGGAAGTTAGGATTGAGCGATGTATGAAGAATATTGTTTGGGACTTCATGTCGGAACACGCTTATTTATGCAACACATATGCTTTGATAATAAGTTGCTTGATTCTCTAAGGTGATTTAGAATATAAAAAGTGAAGTGAGATATAAGCTCCCTATTTGATATAATAGTATTAATTGGAGAGACATGATCTAGAAAAGTACTATGTTGGTGCAGTTTCTTGATAGAAAAATTTATCCTTATGACTGACCTCATACTCCCTATACTATATTCATTAGGCTCAAGGATACACTAGTTTTATTACTGTATTTGAATATCATGAGCATATCTAAATCACAAACATGTTGTTAGCATTGCTTAATATATGCTTGTCAAAGACGCCATATTTGAGGCTTATCATAATATCTATAAAACATGCACATACATTATCATATTATATTTGGGTTTCCAATATTTATTATGTGACCAAAAGAAGTTTCACTATAGATATTAAGTACATGGAAAGTGATGACATAGACTCTTCATGAAACTCATTTGTGAATTGGAGCTAGATCAGCCAAAGCATAGTTACTAAATTATTTGGTTGTGTTTTTTTTACTAAAATGGATATAAAAAATAAATGAGGCTACTTACACCCTGAAGAAACAATTGTCATGGAAATTTCTCTTATTTTGAATACAAAAACATTTATGTTTGGCTCCTAAAACATATTTGTTGAGCTGAAAGCATTATCGAAACTTCTACTTCCATCAATAGCAGGGGGAAAATATCCAATTTAACAATTGTTTTTGAATTTGATTTAACTAAAGTTGTTTTAAAATTTGAATGACCTACAAGGACAAGGTAAGGGTAAGAGTAAAAATTTGGAAATTCTAACACACTACTAGACTGTAAACAAAACCTAACTCCATATTGATGAGGTTTTTATATGGATTTCATTAGAAATTTTATGTTGTTTTGAATTCATACTCACTGAGTATGTTTTATTCTTTGTGGTTGCTTGACCTATTAAATATTTTTTAATCTACTAAGTTTTCATTGTATTTCTAAGTGTCTTAAAATGAATTGATTTATATTTCAGTAGCTGATATGAAGTTGGTATCTTTTTTTATTTGCGTAGATAGTAAAAAATATATGGATATGTGTCTTTCATCACTTCAAGATAAATAAAATGATGTCTATTGAGAAAATAAATCTAACACTGAAAGTGTTATGAAAAATTTATGATTGCAGAAAAAAGTAATGTCCCTGGACCTAGTGGATTGGTATAGAACAACAAAATACTAACAATATAATTTTTTTACGTAGAGAAATTGAAGAACAGGAAAGGATCCTCCTTGGAATCTGTCACAGGCTTTGATTTCCTACTTGCTTTCATTTTCCAAATATGGCTCTAGATGTTATAATTAGAACCTACACATACAAACTAAACAAGCCAAGGATCTACAACATTTACGTAGCATAATTCAATTACTCTATTCAATGAATAAACGAGGCATTGAAATACGTGAAGGTAAACATAATACAATGGATATAAGAAAAAAATATAATATTTTTATTAATAGAAATAGGAGAGAGTTTACAACCAAGAATAGTACTTGATATTGTAAGGATATCCCAAACGTGACTTGTCCTTCCTTTTCAGAAATAACACATCAATGTCACCCTAATGCATGATGATGATGTCTTCGTTAGGTTCAAGGTAGCATCATGAGGGCATAATCAATCTCCAAAAGCCAACCCTCGAGCTAACGATGGCAGGAAATTTATAGGAGACGTAGGGTAATTTTAGATTTACCATAATGGGCTTGAGATCCACATATGATGGGAGGATTACCTCAAGGATAAGAGGTGAAGTCTCCAAGGTAGGATCAGATAGGATTTAAGATCTTATCCATGGTAAATAGTCAAAACAACCCTTGGAAGATTCTGAAAGAGGAAGGTTCAGAAATATTTTTAATTTTCTCGAATTTCTAGAATCAACGCAGCTGCAAAAGGAAGCAACAAGCTTTCATCAGCATTGGTGCAGAAGAGAGAAACTAATGCTAAACATAGGTGGCTAAAGGGAAATGGTGCACTGGCATTAAAAAAAAAATATTTTGAACAGTTTATCTCACAAACTTAGACTTTTTGGAAAGGTCATGCTTAGGGCTTTGTTTAGGGATGATGAAAACATGTTCATGGATGTTGATTGATTTGTTTTGCAGGCCTATTAACCAAATGTGACAAAATGGACTATAGCAAAGAGAGGTTTTGGTTGAAGCTGTCAAATTGGAGAGAATGTCTTGGCCTATGGTGTTGGATACTAGGCATAGATTTTTGGATCTTGTATAGAAGAAAGTAAATTTTCTTTTGTGTTATACTACATTAACCATGAAATTTCCAACATTCAGGGTACACTTGGCATCTCATTTATAGAGAAAATTATAACGGAGTATCACACTTTTCTTATGAGATATAAATTCTTCTATATGAAACATAGGTGGCTTTCATCACTTAAAGAGCGGTAAAAACAAGTATATTAAGAGAATAACTCTATCACTGAGAGAGATTTGGTAGCATCTGTGGAAATCGCGAACATGTCTTGCTATGTGGTGTTGGCTATTGGCAAAATCTTTCTTGATATTGTATAGAAGACTATAAACTTTCATTTATTTTATATTGCATGAACCATGAAATTTCCAATATTCAGTGCACACTTTCCATCACATTTGTAGAGAAAATTACAATAGAGTATCACACTTTTATTGTCATACCTAAATTATCCTATATGCAACAACCAATTTGATAAGGGAGTCTAAAAATTGGTTGACAGGGTTCGATTCCAGATGGGATTTGATTACAAGTTGCTCAGTTGAACTCTGGAAGGTTGTCTTATTAAGAGGGTGTTAATTCATTGTCAAAAAAATCACATATATGGTATCACACTGGCTTGTGAGTCATTGTTTCCATAAAGAATGTGTTCAAGAGATAAGTATTGTTATCTTTCTCCTTAATAGAAGAGTTTTCAATTGGATCTTATTATATTTAAAAGAAAAGAAAATATTCATTGTCTTTAGAAGGGTGCATAATAATATCATTTGTATAATTTATGCACATTAAAAGATAAGTTATGTGTCTATTATATGTGTATGAATTCCTGAAAATATTGCATAGGTAGATAAATTATGTGAATTTCCTGGTTTACATGCAGGAAAAGTTAAGTCAAACATGTTATTGTTTTAAAAAGGTTTGTTATGGAAAAACATAGAAAAACACTTCTCTTTACCAAGGAATCAAATATATCATATCCATTCTTTCATGGATGAAAAAAACATTTTCCTCTAACCAAAAGATGTAACCCAATAAATAAAGAAGAAATCAAATACCATAGTTAATCCCCTTATGCATGAAAATGCATATTATTTTTCCTAAAATAAGGCTAGCACCATAAATATTATATGATTGCACCTTTCATTCCTTTAGTATTCTAATACCAAAACTATTATTTTCCATGGATGCAAATGAATATGTTTCCCAAAGAATGAAGCTTAGGTAAGATCTGGATGTTAGTTGACTTTGAGGAATACTTTGCCCTTTTTTTATTTATATTAATAAAATAACGATTTTTTATTTGAAAGTGATAGGTGTATAAACAATTCTCAGCAACTTCATATAGAAATATACATTTTTTTTTTTTGAGTTCTAGAAGTAAAATAATTTTTTAGAAGTGTATACATATAACTACTCATCCTTTTTGGAAAAAGAAACACTCATAATGTGGGAAACAAGAACAAAAAGTTGAACTTTGATTCTGAAATCAAAGATGAAGATTTCAGTAATGATGAGGATAGTGATAGATTTGGTAACAATTACTAGTTTTGTTTGATGGACAACACTGCAATTTAAACTAAAACTCCAGAAGGGAATCTGGTAAAGATGTTTGGTTGGTTGATTGGAAAGTTGATAAGGATGTTTAGTTGGTTGATTGGTTTGTGGATTTTAATTTCATTCTACCTTTGTAATCAATAAAAATTCAAATGTATTGAGTTTTTAAAATATTAAAATATATGTGATCCCTTCTTCCAGTTGTCTAGTGTTTTCTGTGTCTCATAAATTCGATGAATTAGAAATTTACGTAGTGAATCAATCAAAATCGGCACCAAATAACAAAAATGTTTAAATTTAAAAATATGAATACAGAATTAATGGCAATAATTTACTATTATTGAACAAGTGAATCAATATATTTAATGTGTCTGCTAGCTAAATCTTTCTAACAAAACTCTCTCGGTGTTGGAGTTGTTTTCTCAATACCCTTCTTTTTACTGCCCTTGAAGCGATAAAAGTAGAGACCAACTTCATATCAACTATTGAGATATAAATCATTTACTTTTAACACACTTAGAAATAAAATTAAAAGTAAGTATATTAAGAAATATTTAATAGGTCAAGAACCAACAAGGAAAAAATCATACGCAGTGAATATGAAATCAAATTGACATAAAATTGTTAACGAGATCCATATAAAACCCTCATCAGTATAGAAGTAGGATTTGTACAAAAAGTAGGTTCATGATAGTAGAATCATAAGATTATTTAGGTTGGAAAGAAGAAAACCTAAGCAAAATATAGCATAGAACAAAATATTGTCAAGAGAAATAATATTCACACATATTTAACTTCAACATAGATCTCAGGATTTATAAGGCTCAAGGAAGCAATATTGCAGCAATATTTCATTGTAGCACGGTACTTGCCTTTTGTTGATATTTTATTGTCTTTCAATATTTGTCAAATAAGAATTAATTATTTTTATATGTTATTTCCTCATGGCATTCCCTTTGGAACATCTGGTGCAATTGCTATTTTAATCCTTTCAATGAAAAAAAATACCCATTAAAAAGGCTACAGGGTGATTACTTTTTTAATCCTTTTTGAGGAAATAATTGAGCCCACTTACAATGGAAAGAAAGGAAAAATGGGGGGGGGGGAGGGGAGAAATGCCATTTCTGACATAATTTCATGGGGTTGTTAGAGCTCCCACAGCTTTGACTACTTGAGCATACTAGTCACTATGTCATAAAACAAACCTTGATAATATCATAAATGCATATCAATTACATCATTGGAAAATAAAATTCTTGACATTAATAATTTTCGGAACTCACTTTTCCATTTTATATTGAAAATTCTAGATTAATATCTTCTCAACATTAATGATTACAACCGCCTATTTTCACATGAAGATATTTTTTAGCCCCCTAATTCAAGCTCTTTTTTTACTATTTTAACCTTCCTAAATCATAACCATTTACCTCTGTTTCACCCTTTTATGCACCCTCATCTTGCACCAGTACAAGCATGGTGACACATTTCATATAGACCTTTATTCTTCATGTTTTAATTCAATTTAGAATTAATTAGATATTTATTACATGATTCCTTAATTTTAAATCACTGTTGTAACTTATCGATATCTCCAAGGTTATTTGATGGTTAGAGTGCTTACCGTGACCGCTGATCTTAGTGCAGGACTGGATCTTGCACCATTGCCAGCACAACAGATCTTCACGGTAGATCTGACCTCCTCGATCACCACCTCGTCTTGAGCCACTTCAGCCACGACAGCGAATGATTCAAAGTTAGCTGAGACTAATCCGTGAAGGGCGAAAGCTGGTTAGCTACGGCCAATTTTTCAAAACCGTCTTATCTCGAAGGTCGAAACTAAATTTTGCATTTTGTTATGAATCAGTTGAACGATATTTTTTAGCCTTTGGCCAACAGATCTATATAATGTAAAGTGTAAATAGGACCTACGGAGGAGAACTTTGGAGCAGAGTTTTTAGAGCGAAGTTGATAGGCGGTAACCGATTGTTTTGTTATCGCCTGAATCTGGGCTGGACATTGTATCAATGAATGTATTCACCTCAATGAATTAATAAAAGGTTTTTTTGCCTCATGTTTCAGAAATTATGTTTCTATTTTTTCAAACTGATGAATTAACTAGTTTACTGAGCAGCATTTTAATTTAAAAAGGGAAACGCGTTGGTTGGCTAGGGCCCAGCCAACCCAACACGTTTACCCTATTTTATGTTTCCTGTAATGTGTGTATAAATTATTAAAGTGTGATTTCACTTGCAGCACATGATTTCCTGTCTTATTGGAAATGAATCCGTCATGTGAAGTAGTTACATATTCTTTCCCTGCAATTTAATTTCCTGCACTTGATTTCAGATTGGCTTTCATCTGCCTGGTATAAGCAGGGGAAAAAAACCTACACCACTTCACGTTCGTGTGATATTTCCTTTTCCTGCAATTCTGTTTATTTGGTTTTCCACCGCCAGGTACAAGCAAGAGAAATGAACCTGCCCCACTGCACGTTGGTGTGATGAAGCAAGTTTTCTTAATCTACTTTCCGCAATTTTATTTCTTTCTTTAAATCCTTATGACAGGATAAATGATTGTTTCTTTACTTTTTCATTTTTTTAAGATTAGAACCATTCACTTTTATGTGTGCAAATTGATTCAATAGCAAACTAGCACTTGCAATAATTGAACACTTATTTTAAGGATTAAAAGCTAAGTGCAGGAAGCTCTGATCCTGTACAAGAACTAGTTTCTTGCCAAAAGGTCTTAGTGCTCTGAACATGGGAATGTTCGAGCCCTTGCATGAAGTAAAAAGCCTTCAGTAAAGACACTATTTATACCTTCTACATAAATCTCTGATCCTGCACTAGTGCAGGACAGATTAATGCAAGAAGGAAATCTCTAAGGAATCAGGTTTAAGGGCCCATCTAACGAGATTGCTAAAGTGTCTCTACTAAGGGAAAACACACACTCAGTAGATTAAACAACCATTAGTGGGAGTGATTGCATTTTACTTTTAATTCTCTCTTGCAAATGCATAATTTTTTGATGGTTCAAGTTGCCTTCTTCTCTTTTGATTTGATTTTGTAATCTTTCCTTTAAATAAAGTAGGGTTTACATTAGAAAGATTCATACCATCTTTGGCATTGCTTGTGCTTCGTATCTAAGTTTACGAATCCCCCGGGTTGACAAATTAAGTGTTGAGGAGTTTGCTTAAGTGTAATTCTCGCACCCAACATTTTGGCGCCGTTGCCGAGGAGGCGACTTGATTTGGTAAGAATTTTTTGATTATGCAATAGAGGTAATTTTTCCTTATTTCTGCAGTGTTTTTTTTAAAAAGGAATTTTACTGGTGTTAACTGATTTCTGACAACATTTTTTAGAAGATGTTTGTTGTTTTTCTTTTTTTATTTTCTTTTGAAATGAATGCTTAGGAAAGGTAAGGGTTCGAAGACCATTAAGGGCCGAAATAATTCTGAAAACAATTTTCATATTGGGTCTCCTTCTGTCAGCAGGAAGCCCAATCCAATTCAAACCCGTCACGTAGGAAAAATCCACTTGGATTCTAGTAGTAACAGCTCAGGTGTGGATCAGCCTGTGGAGAGCGGTACAAGTAAAAGGGGAACAATGGTGGACCAAGAAGATCATTTGGAAGGGACTGGCGACAACCAGGTAAGTGAAGAACAATCCACTTTTGTGTTTCCAATAATGGATCCTAACACTGTGTCACAGATGAAGAATATTCCACCATTAGCTCTCCCTCATTTCCATGGAAAATTTCATGAAGATCCTGACTCTTTTCTATTTGAGTTTGATATTCTGTGTAGAAGTTATGATTATGCAACTGAGGCTCAGAAGTTAAGATTATTTCCTGTTACCTTCAAGGACTCAGCTCTCCCCTAGTTTATGGGGTTAGGAGGAAACACCGTAACCTGTTGGGATTAGATGAAGAGAGTGTGTTTGTCTAAATATCAAGAATATTGCAAAACTCGGGACATGCAGGATGAGAATTTTACAATCATACAAGATGATTATGAAATGCTTGAAGTTTATTTGGAAATATTTCTGTATATTTTACAAAGGTCAAAACTTAAGCTTGATCCCAACACTATTAGAACCTTGTTCTTAAGAGGACTTACTGATAATGCTAGAAATAATTTGACTCTATTAGGACAAGGTGATATTTCTCAGCAAAATTTTGATCAAATTTGTGAATTATGTAGGAAATTTTCAAGAAACCAGTACAGATCCGGTAGAGGAACTCGAAATAGAAATAGAAAAACTGAATCTATTGATGCTATGATTATTGGACTAGAAAATAAAATGGAAAATATGAAAATTCATATAATGAACACTGTTACCAAACAGTTAGACTCCTTAAAATTTCAGCAGAAACTCATGAAGGAACAAGAGTCATTATGTATTTTCTGTCCTAAATGTAGAGACAAGCATCCTCCTAAAGAGTGTCCTCTTAATTTGATAAAAACTAATAAGTGTGCTATTTGTGCAGAAGACCATATCACAAAAAAATGTCCCGCTATACCAAGACTTAAAGCTGTATTTATGGGGGGGCAACCTGAAGCTGAATACTTGAATGCTATGGAAGCAAGAAGGAATTGGCTTGAGGTAGGTACAGGTATGGATTCTGAATTTTTTCCACACTATTTTGGTTATAATTCACATGCATATTCGTATCCTAACTCTCATCAGCAGTGGACGTATGGGAATCAATATCAGCATGGGCAACCTTCTCAACCATGGCAACAAGGTTGGAGAGGGCCAACTCATTCTCCATATTCCTACCAGCCACCTATGCTATCATATCCATCTATACATGCGCCTTATTCAATGCCTCAACTTCTGAGTCAGTCCACTCCACCATTGCCTTTACCTCCACCCTTTCGACCTCCTTAGTTTCCTGCTCAACCTATGCCCAATCCTAATAATAATAAAGCAGTGCAAATGATTTATGTAACAAACCCAGCTTTATCATTCGAATACCAGTTTATTCCAGTTGGGGTTCATGATATTCAATTAAGATTGGGAAGGACTATAACATCAGAAAATAAAAAGCAACCAATGGTGATCGTTGAAGAGAAAGGAGAAGAGGAAACTCTTAACCATTCTATGAAAGCTGTCACTAAGCAGCCCTTACCCTCTCAATCCTTTCCATCTTCTTCCAACGAGCCTCCCTTCCCAGAGAGGCTAGTAATGGAAATGAGTGAGCCTATTTCTAAGACTAGTTTGGCATCTGAGCTTTAGAATATTTTCATTAAGATACCTTTGCTTCAAGCCATCAAATAGATCCCCATTTGTACCAAGATTATTAAGGAACTCTGTCTCAAGAAACCTGGGAGGAAGAGATTGGAACCCCGAACCATTCAATTTGTTGGTAGGGCAGCTGTTGTGTAACCAGCTCCAAAAAGAGAAGAAAAGAGATATCAACGCCTTAGAAATGAGCCACTTCGAGGGGGCAACCTCCAATACATTACATAAATGAACAATTCTTGTATGATACAATTTACAAAACCTCCTTTCTATATATAGGAGTCCATGGGGCCATAATGTAATCCTAGTGGGCCACAATGTAATCCTAGCCGGCCTAACAATAATAATTTAAGGGCACAATAATAACAAAATTGGGGTTACAAGGGTACAATAATAACAATAAGGGGGTTACACTAACAACAATAAGGGACTATACTAGTAATATAGGGACCTAACATGCCCCTCTCCTTCAAAAAAGTGTTGTCCTCAACACTTGAGTAGCTCTGGGTGCTTCTGTATAAAATTCTCATCCTCCCATGTAGAATCTTCGGTGGGTAAGTTCTTCCACTTGATGAGATACTCTGAAATTGATCGATTCCGTAGTTGTCGAGTTCTTGTTTCCATGACTGCTTGAGGTTCCAATATGATTTTTCCTTCCTCATCAAGTTCTGGTAATATTGTTTGAACTGGAAGATTTTCACCGATAACCTTCTTTAAGCATGAAACATGGAAAATTGGATGTACTCGCGAAGAAGCAGGAAGCTCCAATTTGTATGCCATAGTACCAATCTTTGCAACACCTTGTAAGGACCATAATACTTTGGCGATAATTTATTATCCTTCTTAGCTTTCTTTAGGGACATTTGTTTGTATGGTTGTAGCCGTAAAAATAACCAATCTCCTACATCAAAACTTCTCTCGCTACGATGTTGATCTGCCTGTTGTTTCATTCGATTTTGTGCCAAATTCAGGTTATCCTTTAAGAGTTGGAGAACTTCTTGCTGATGCTCGATGTGATCTTCCACTGCTTGAACCTTCGAAATTTCCCTTAAAGATGATGTGATGGATGGTGGATGATATCCATAAAGTGCCATAAATGGGGTCATTTTTGCTGCAGTATGGAAGGAAGTGTTATACCACCATTCAGCGAGGTAACCACTTGACCCATTGTGTTTGTTTATCAGATACAAAACAACGAAGATATCCTTCCAAACATTTATTTACTATCTCAGTTTGACCATCAGATTGAGGATGATAAGATGAGCTATGAGCTAATTGAGTACCCAAACAGGAAAATAACTCCGTCCAAAAATTTCCAGTAAAAATGGGATCTCTGTCGCTCACAATAACCCTTGGGCTTCCATGTAGCTTTTGAATTCTGTCCATAAATGTAGTAGCAACTGTACTTGCTTTAAATGGATGAAATAATGCACAAAAGTGTGCATACTTGGTAAGTCTATCAACTACCACCATGATGACACTCTTTCCTTCGGACTTAGGTAAACCTGTGATAAAATCCATTGAAATCTCCTCCCATCGTTGACTTGGAATGGATAAAGGTTGTAGAAGTCCTGGGGTCTTAATTGTTTCCACTTTATTCTGCTGGCAAACCAAACATTCTGCCACAAACTTTCGAATATCAGATTTAAGGCCATCCCAAAAAAATTCTTTCTTCACCCTGTGGTAAGTTTTTAAAAATCCAGAGTGTCCTCCTAAAGGAGAAGTGTGTAATTCCGGAAGAATATTTTGTTGTAGTTGGGAATTCTTACAAAGATATAAACGATATTTGTACCATAAGGAATCATTTTTCCAACTAAATGTATCAGATGTACTAGGATCTTGCTGCAAATTTTGAATGAGTGTCCATACATCTTTGTCCTTCTTCCATTCATCTCTTGCTTCGGTTATTCAATCTGGTTGGATAATAGAAATGGCACAAAGCAATGCTTCCACCTCTTCATTCTTTCTTGAGAGTGCATCTGCAACAACATTTAGCTTTCCTTTTTTGTAGATTATTTCAAAGTCATAACCCAACATCTTTGTGACCCATTTTTGCTGCTCTTCTGAAGATAGTCTTTGTTCCAAAAAGTGTTTAATACTATCATGATCATTTTTTACCTTGAAGTGTCTTCCCATTAGGTAAGTTCGCCATTTCTTTAGTGCATGCAGTATTGCTAACATTTCCTTCTCATAAATAGGTTTCTGTAAATACTTTCCTTTGATTGAATGACTTTCAAAAGCAATGGGTCTTCCTTCCTGCATTAAAACTGCACCAATTCCATTTCCTGAGGCATCACATTCCACAATAAAGGTTTTTGTGAAGTCTGGCGTAGCTAAGACTGGTGCTAGGCACATTGCCTCTTTAAGATGTTCAAAGACCTTAGTTGCTTCAGGAGTCCATGAAAATGCATCTTTCTTCAATAATGTTGTTAGAGGTGCTGCTATTCTCCCATAATTCTTAACAAACTTGCGATAATACCCTGTTAACCCGAGAAATCCTCGCAATTGCTTTATGGTCGTGGGGACTTTCCATTCCTTAATGGCTTTAATTTTGTTAGGGTCTACTTTAACACCCTCGTGAGATATAATATGACCCAGATATTCCACCTCTTGTACTCCAAAGAAACATTTGGATGTTTTTGCATATAATTGTTTCTCCTGCAATAGTTTGAGTACCCTGTCAACATGTTCAACATCATCCTTCCAAGACTTGTTGTAGATTAGTATATC
Organism: Pinus albicaulis; assembly: GCA_034641835.2. NCBI lineage: Eukaryota > Viridiplantae > Streptophyta > Pinopsida > Pinales > Pinaceae > Pinus > Pinus albicaulis. The sequence goes on along the minus strand of CM076580.1, from coordinate 1,739,660,124 downwards.
ATCAAACAATTCTAGCACAAATTTTCTAAGGAAGGGTTTGAAAATGGAATTCATCAACCCTTGAAATGTAGAAGGTGCATTGGTAAGGCCAAAAGGCATGACCAAAAATTCATAATGACCCTCATGAGTTCGAAATGTTGTTTTTGGAATATCTTCAGTCTTCATTCTAATGTGATGATATCCTGAACGAAGATCCAACTTGGTAAAATAAATTGCTCCATGTAATTCATCCAATAATTCATCAATCACAGGAATGGGAAATTTGTCTTTAATGGTGAGCTTATTGAGCTCCCTATAATCCGGACACATTCGCCATGATCCATGCTTCTTGTGTACCAATACTACAGGAGCAGAGAAAGAACTTTGACTGGGTTGAATTATACCCGCCTCTAACATTTCTGCAATCATACGTTCAATTTCGCTCTTTTGGAAGTAAGGATATCTATAAGGCCTGATGTTTGGAGGAACACTTCCTGGAATCAAATGAATAGCATGATCATGATCACGAATAGGTGGAGTCCTTTGGGAGTTTCAAACACCTTGGAATGATTGTCCAAGACTTGTTGGAGATCTGCAGAAATAGATGATTTTGATGTTGGAACTTCTAGTGAGCATAATTGTGCAATTACGCCTCGCTGTTCTTTCTTTAGAAGATTTGTCATGACATTAGAGCTTATTATCCTTCCTGGCTTCCCCGCAATACCCCGTAATTCGACTTCCTTTCCTTCTGAAAAAAATTTCAAGAGAAGTTCTTGAAAATTAAAAGCTACTGTCCCCAAAGATTGTAACCATTGTACTCCTAGTACAACATCAGCACCTCCCATAGGAATGGAAAGCATTGGACTAGTCAATACATATTTCCCCATGGTTAGCTTGATATTATGGCATTTTCCAGAGCAATTTATAGTTCCTCCATTTGCAACCATCACTTGACATTCTGGTGCTGGGTATAGGAAACAATTTAATTCCTTGGCTACCTTACAATGAATAAAATTATGGGTGCCACCTGAATCAATCAACACTATTACCTTTTTCTTCTTGATTTGTCCTTCTATCTTGAGAGTTTGAGGAGTGGTAATTCCTGCCAGTGCATTACACGATATGGTCGGATTCATTTCTTCCTCTTCTAGGGCTGGTTCCTGGTGTATATCCTCTTCTTGTTCATTTCTTCTTCCTCTTCACAATCTATGTAAAATAATTTCTTCTCAGCACACTTATGACCTTTAGTGTATTTTCTATCACAACTGTAGCAAAGCCCTTTTGCTCTTTTTTCTTCCAATTTTTGTGGTGTCAACCTTGTAGGTTGTGGAAATCTAGGTGTAACAACACTTCCTTCTTTATAGAATTGAGTGGTAGGCTTCCTTGTCGCCATTATTTTACATTCAACTTTTCTTGCCAACCTGAATGCCTTCTCCAATGAATATGGTTCCAAAACGCGAACTTCATGTTGGATATTATCCTTTAAAGTGCCTATGAAGAGATCGATCCTGTGTTCCTCTGGAATATCAGTTACCCTTATATTCAATTTTTGGAATTCCTCAATGTGCTTCCCCACTAAACCCTTTTGTTTGAGATTTATCAATTGGCTAAAGAAGGTGTTGCTCTTTGTATCCTCATAATGTGCTATCATTTCTTCCATAAAAATTGACCAAATGACAATTTTTTTACGGGAGAAAAGCCATCAATACCATACAAATTTATTTTGTTCTAAATGTAAAGTTGCAATGCATACCTTTTGTGTGTTTTGCACGTTATGGAGATCAATATATTGCTCCATCTGTAGTATCCATGTTACAGGATCCTTTCTATCAAACTTCCTCATATCCATTTTTGGAATATGGCGGTTCTTCCTGCCAACATTAGATTTTATCAAATCATGATTAACATTGATTTTGTTCTCATCATGAGGTTCTTCTACTATCTTTTCACCATTAGGAAACATTTCTTGTATCAACTTTGTCAAACCTTCGATGTCTATTTTTAGATCATTCTTCATGTTTTCCATCTTAGCTTCCATGCCACCTTCCATGCCATCCATATTAGCTTCCACGCCATCCGTCTTAGCTTCCACGCCTTTCTTCAAAACTTCCATTTCATTTTTTGTTGCTCTTTGCGAGAGTGAAATTTGTTTCACTTGCTCTTGTAATTTTGATAGATCATGTTGCAATTATTCATCTTCACGAGTCATAGTAGAGCCTTCTGAAGACTTAATGGGTGTTGAATTATTTTTACGAGGCATATTTTAGAACCAAATACTGATATCTATTCTACAATATGCCCTTGGAATCAATTCAAATTGATTCTTCTAACAAGACTTATGCAATTTGGAAAAAAAAAATACACACATTTTTCTTGCTTTTGAGGAGCTCGATATTGAAATTGGATTATATTTGTGATTGCAACACTTCAATATTTGATTTTCGGTACCAACGTAGCCCTCTGAATTATCTTTTGAATGCCACAGGTTTGACCTGATTTGGATTCTCCAAGACAAAGTTGTGTCCAATCTCCCACAATGACCTAATTATGGACTGGTTCAGTAGAGCGAACTTGTACAACTTGCCACGTGTCACTGTTTCATCCTTCGTCTCTGAAATTGATAGCCAAGAAACTATAGTCCGTGTACTTGCAACCACTTTTTACGGCACTCCCAATCCGATGCCCAGAGAGAGAGTTATTGAAATTTTCCCACGATCACCTCTTTGAGATGAAATTCAGGAGCTTGAAAAAGCACTACCTTCCACAGATCATATCTCCAAAAATATTGTGAACCAAGCTCTGAAATTTTTTGACGAACTTCTTCACAATTTCAGCTTCGCACCATAGGAATTTTAGATTCTGACCCTTCGTAGAAAAAATATTATAGTTCAAATTCCACGATGACCTATTTAGGAGCCTGAAAAAATACCTAACTTCCACAGATCATATCTCTGAAAATGTTGTGAACCAAGCTCTGAAAGTTTTAGAAAATCTTCCTCAGGATTTTGGCTTCGCACCCTAAAAATTTCAGCTTCTAAAATGTCATAGAAAAAAAGTTATAGCGAAAATTCCACGATGACCTTTTTGGAGCAGCGAAACCCTAGAATCCAAAGCTCTGATACCAAATGTTGTGTAACCAGCTCCAAAAAGAAAAGAAAAGAGATATCAACGCCTTAGAAATGAGCCACTTGGAGGGGGAAACCTCCAATACATTACATAAATGAACAATTCTTGGATGATACAATTTACAAAACCTCCTTTTTATATATAGGAGTCCATGGGGCCATAATGTAATCCTAGTGGGCCACAATGTAATCCTACCAGACCTAACAAGAATAATTTAAGGGCACAATAATAACAAAATGGGGGTTACAGGGGTACAATAATAACAATAAGGGGGTTACACTAACAAAAATAAGGGACTATACTAGTAATATAGGGACCTAACAGTAGCAGAGTTAATGACGGGATGTGTGTCTATGGAAAAATATAATGATCCCAGAAACCCTGTTGTCTCAGTTCAGATTGGTAAGGTCCTGGTCTCTAATTTTCTTATAGACCTGGGGGCAGCCACTAATTTCATGACTAAGCAAACCATGGATCAAATTCGGTTATCTCATCTTTGCCCTACTCCCACTGTGCTTGAATTAGCAGATAGATCTAAAATTAAGCCAGAAGGAGTACTGGACAATGTGATCATCTCATTAGATTCTTGGTAATATCCTGCTGATTTCATTGTGCTTTAGCCAAATAGCCCATTAGGAGGACATCCCTTGATCTTGGGTCGACCATGGCTTTCTACGGCCGATGCATATATTGGATGTCGTTCAGGTGACATGTATATTTCACATGGAGATTCTAGGAAGAAAGTTACCTTATACCCCCCTTCCAGATTCATTCAGGACCTTTGAGATACTTTATGGTTGGATCAAAGAAGTGATGAGGAGACTCATTATATTTCCCTTATCCATCATTATATTGGGTCTTCACAAGAAGATGAGATTCAATATTTTTTGAATAATCTAGACACTATGCCTAATTATGAGCCTTTGAGCCAAATTTTCAGCCTAGATTTTCAAGAAAATCATGACTCTCATTCTTCTGTACCACTGCATTTGACCACTCCCTTGAGTAATCCTGAGCCTGATACCACTCTTGTTGAGATTAGCCCTGGTAAATCCTTGCATATTAGTTCATATTTGGATTCATCTCAGTAGGAGCATCTTGTGAATTTGTTGCAAAACCATCTTAGTGCCTTTGCCTGGGGCTATGAATATATGAAGGGTATCCCTCCTAAAACTTGTACACATCACATCTATATTCAAGAAGGAACCCGACCTGTCTGAAAACCCCAAAGGCAAATGAATCCATCTCTAAGAGATGTTGTAAAGGAAGAAGTACAAAACCTCTTAGATGTCGATTTTATCTATCGCATTTCCGACATTCAGTGGGTCTCTCCATTAGTACTGGTACCTAAGAAAGATGAAAGATGGCATATTTGTAGTGATTATCGAGAATTGAATAAAGCCACTCTTAAATATTACTTCCCTCTCCCTTTTATTACCTAGGTGCTTAATACCCTTGCAGGAAAGAAATATTTCTCCTTTTTGGATGGCTTCAGTGGTTATAACCAGATACGAATTGCACCCGAAGATCAGGATAAAACTACTTTTACATGTCCATGGGGGACATTTGCTTATAAAGTGCTTCCCTTTGGTTTATGTAATGCCCTGTCTACCTTTCAAAGAGCAGTCCTGGCCATTTTTTCTGATCTAGAATTTGTAGAAATTTATATGGATGATTTTTCTGTGTTTGGTGATTCTTTTCAGGAAGCTCTCAAAAATATAGATAAATTCCTTCTTTGTTGTCAAGAAGCCCATCTCACTTTGAGTGAAAATAAATGTAGATTAATGTGCAAAGCGGGAGTGGTGCTTGGCCATTTGATTTCTGACAAAGGTATCCAGGTTGATCTGGCAAAGATTGAAATCATTTTGCATCTTCCTACACCCAAAACTCAAAGGGAAGTAAGAGGTTTTATGGACATGCTGGTTACTATAGAAGATTCATTGAAATTTTTTTGAAGATAGATGCTCCTCTTTTCCGACTTCTAGCTAAGGATAGTGAATTTTCTTGGTCCACGACTTGCCAACAATATTTTGAAACATTGAAGGAAAAGTTGGTGCAGGCACCAGCTTTGCGAGGTCCAAACTAGTCCTCGCCTTTTCACATTTCCTCTGATGCTTCAAATTTGGCTATTGGCACAACTTTAGGACAAGAGGACAATCAGAAATCCTATGCTATTTATTATAGTGGTAAAAATTTGTCTTCCGCCGAATCAAATTATACAGTTACAGAGAAAGAGTTTTTAGCTGTGATTTTTGAAATTAATAATTCCAGGCACTATATTACAGGATATGAAGTATTTGTACATACTTATCATTCCGCGGTTAAATATTTGATGAACAAACCATTGAAAAATAGTAGAGTGACTAGGTGGTTGCTACTGTTGCAGGAGTTTAATGTTACCATTGTTGATAGAATAGGGAAATTTAATATTGTAGCAGATTTTCTTTCTAGATTAGATAACCCTGGTGAAGCAACTCCTGTTAATGATGATTTTCCAGATGAACATATGTTTTCTATGTCTACAGATTCTCCATGGTTTGTTGACATTGCTAATTACTTGGTTACTAGGAAGACACCACCCCACTTGTCCGCTTGTGAAAAGAGGAATATTATTCATAAAAGTGCGCATATTCTTGGATTCAAAGAGATCTCTTTTACACTGGTCCAGATATGATTATCCGTAGATGTGTAAGAGAGGAGGAAGTGTTTGACATATTGAAATCTGCTCATGATGAACCTTGTGGAGGCCACTTCGCTGATAAGCGGACTGCATATAAAGTATTACGTGCTAGTTAATTTTGGCCTTCCTTTTTTAAGGATGACAAATAGTATGTCAGGATATGTGATAGCTTTCAATGAATGGGCCAGCCTAACCAAACCAATGAAATGCCTTTGTGTCCCCAAGTTATGATTGAACCATTTGAAAAATGGGCTATTGATTTTATAGGGCCAATAAATCCAACATCCTTAAGTAAAGAGCATATTTTGGTTGGTACAGATTTCGTTAGATAATGGGTAGAAGCTAAAGCTGTTTCTTTTGCTACCGAAAAAAAAGTTGTTGATTTTCTTTTTTCTGAAATATTTTCTATATTTGATGTGCCTAGAGAAATTGTTTTTGACAATGGTTCGCAATTTATTTCTAATCTGGTATAGCGTGTGATGGAGCAATACAAGATCTGGCACAGGAAATCCACGCCATATCACCCGCAAGAAAATGGCCAGGTGGAATCTACAAACAAAGTGATCGAGTCCATTCTTACAAAGACAGTCAATATGCATTGGAAATATTGGGCTAAAATATTACCAGAAGATTTGTGGGCATACAGAACCACTTAGAGAAATAGAATGGGACATACACCATATGAGCTGGTATATGGCAAACAGGTTCTGTTATCAATTGAGTTCCAGATCAAAACTTTCAGAACTGTAGTCCAGTTACGACTAGATCTCTCTAAGGCATAACAAGAGCGTCTTCTGCAATTAAATGAGTTAGGTGAGTTTCGTACAGATGTTGTTCAGCAAAACATCCTAATTCAGCATCAACGAAAAAGGTGGCATGACAAGTCTATTCAAAAAAAGTAGTTCCAACCAGGTGATTGGGTACTCCTCTATGATTCTAGATTTAAAATTTTTAAAGGGAAGTTTCATACACGTTGGATGGGACCTTATGAAGTGATCCGAGTATTCGAGAATGGAGCAGTAGAAGTTAAAACTATTGATGGAAAAAATTCAATATTCTTGGTCAATGGACATAGATTAAAGAAATATTTTCCGACACTTGCCAAGAAATATTTTACATAGCAAGTCCAATAGAAATTCGAGACGGTAGTGGTAAATGGTAATAACAACCTTTTTAAAACATGAATTATTCTTCTTCTCAAATAAAAATAAATAAATTTAATAAAAAAGTAAAGAAAAAATATTTTCCTGTAATTGTGAATATTAGTTCGCTGACATGATTGCAGAAGGGTCAACCTGAAAACCAACTTGCTGGTAGGAAGATCAAAAATTTCTAATAAAAAGAGAGTGTTGCTTGATCTTTAGATATTCTAGTGACCACCGAGTAAAAGCAGGTTGAGCAGGACCAATCTTTATACGTTGTGGTAATTAGCATGGATATTTTTATTCAAGTAACACTTAATTCTCGCTGCAGTTATTTTTCTTACACCAATGCAGGTAGACCTTCTTGAAAATTTTCTGCATTTCTTCATATCCCATTTCAGAATATTCCCTCATTTTTTTTCTTCAAATCCCAGAATGATTAACCTTCCCACATTCTTCTGAATTTACCGTACCCGCTTTGTAAAAATCCCACTTTACCCTTGAATTTTTTTCCCAATCCCACTTCTGTTTATCCCTCTTGTGGTATTATTCCTGGAATACCTGTGATAAAATTCCTTCCCATTCTGAAATTTTCTCGTTTCCCCAGTTATTTGTTCCCTCATGAATTCATTGCAGGATCTCATACACAAAGAGAAAAAAGATGCCCTGAAGCATCAAGAAAGGGAAAAGAAAATTTCCAGTATCAGTTGAGGAAGCTATGTTAGAAGTCCAACCTATATTTTACTTATATTCTCAGTTTTTTTTTCAGACAATATGCTTGCACTAATGCAACATATCGTCCTATATAATAATATAAGTAGAATGGTACCAGCAGAACAATATAGTAAGTGGTGAAAATAGATCGGTGCAAGTATGCACCTTGACGGAAGCATAGTACAATTTTTTTTTATGAGCATATGTCATAGGAAGTGGTCATCATAAAAGTTTACAAAAAACCTTTTTCACTTATTTGATGAGTATTTATGCTATCATATTAACTAGGAGAAAATTATTTAAAGTACAAAGTGTTTTTAGTTAAGAATCATGATCACTTTTTTAATAAATGCTAAAGATTTTTTGAATTATGAAGGAGTGCAGAAATGTTTAACCGTTGCTTGGATATAATTACCCTTTCTGCCATGATCCTAAACATCCTTCACTTATGATGATTACCTCACTTAGCCATTAAAAATTCCACCGCAAGTACCAATCCCACACGAATCTAAACATGACGTGCATCTATGGCTATTTTGGTGGGATGGATCGGTGATAAGACAGAAGGGATGGTGGACGGTTGGATCCCTATCTATAAAGAGCCAATTTTTTTGGTATTGCATGCAATTTTTTTGACTGTTCATAACTGTTAAAGCAAAGATGCGACTTGTTAGATGTGAACCTTCATCCCTCAGTGAGATAGATCAAACCGCTGAGTTTCACAATAGTCTTGCACTATTGTGAGACTCAGGCTTTCCTCCGTTTTTGCAGAAATTTGACGGGCACAACAGTGAAGTGGCCCTATAGTTTGCAAAGAGTTTTAAAAATGGCTGTGTAAAGATTGGGCCCCTGAAATTTAAAGTCACGAAAAAATTGATAGCAGTAGTGATAGGCTTGCAAAACACCGATGTGCATTACTTTAAAAATCAGAAGCTCAACAGGAAGCACTGGAAACATTTTGTTTTTGACAAGGACATGAAGGTCGATTGGAAGAAAGGAGTTCTACGCAGTGCCCTGCTAGGACAGTGGTGGGACGTCCTTTTCATTCTCTAGAAATTCGTGACTTGTGAGGGAAGGTACTCCCTCACCTTTGGGTATCATTTTAGGATGCTGCAACACTTTGAACTCGACCAGCACGTCCGGTGGAGGATGGATTTCACTTATTTTTTGCTTAAGAGTCTAGAAAAGATGGCTAAGAGTGTGCAGGGTGCATGGGCAGATCAGACCGATAAGAAATTTTATCATCACGGCCTGATAAAAATCTTGGTCCATAAAGAATTGGAAATTAAGGGGATGACCTGGAAGGAGTTGTTGAAGCAGCTAGATAAAAATCCCTCTGCGGGAAAGAAGACATCTATTGAAGAGAAAACAGAGACCCCCGCCAGCACAAGCAAGGGTCCAAGTGTAAAAATAAGTCCTTCTTGCACCAATACAAGAAGGAAATGATCTAGGAAAACACCAGAAGAAAAGGGCCCATCTCCAAAGAAACAGAAGATAGCGACTACACCTGTTGAAGAAACTCCTTCGACGCCACTACTGCATGAACAGACCCTCGAAGAAGATGATTTGCTGTCATTCCTTGCGGACGCAAAAAAATCTGTGGAAATTGAAGATGATACTCTGTTGGCCGACTTTATTAAGGGCCGGAAAAAGAATGAAGAACTTGGTGTAGAACCATAGTTTCCACAGAATGTTGAATCCCCACCTGCACCAGTGCAAGAAGAACCGGAAGAAGTAGAAGAAGAAGAGGAACTGGAAGAGCAAGAAGAAGAAGAAGAACCAGAATAAATATAAGAAGAAGAAGAACTGGAAGAGAAAGAATAAGAAGAAGAACCGGAAGAGGTAGAAGTGTTTACTGAAACCCTGAGGGATACTGAGGTCCCTGAAGAAAACACAGCCCCTGTTGAGATAGAAAATGAAGAAGACTCAGTAGCTCCTGCTGCTCGGATAGTCGACCTAGAGCTTCAAGTACAAAACTTAGAGCAGCTCGTAGCTAAAACGTAGGAGGAAAAAGAACAGAATAAAGAATAATTCACGGTGGAGATCCATAAGAAGAAAGGAGAAGTCAGGGTATGGAAGTACTGTGCTTCGCAATGTTTCAGACGACTTAAAAAGGCGACGAAGAAATTGAAGAACAGCAAAAAGAAGAATTCTAAAACATTGCAGACTAATGATAGTATGCCGGAGCAGGAGTGAGCTGAAATGCTCAAAGTTTTGAAGGTTTTTTTGCAGAGGTAAAGAGTTGTATGAGGACACACAACAGCTTAGGGATGGGAGGATGTTTTCCCCCTAATTTTCTCTTTTTTTACCATTTTCCCCTTCCTAAATCATAATCATTTACCTCTGTTTCACCCTTTTATGCACCCTCATCTTGCACCAGTCCAAGCATGGTGACACATTTCATATAGAACTTTATTCTTCATGTTTTAATTCAATTTAGCATTAATTAAATATTTATTACATGATTCCTTACTTTTAAATCACTTTTGTAGCTTATCGATATCTCCAAGGTTATTTGATGGTTAGAGTGCTTATCATGACCGTTGATCTTAATGCAGGACCGGATCTTGCACCATTGCTAGCACAATAGATCTTCACGACATATTTGACCTACTCGATCACTGCCTCATCTTGAGCCACTTCAACCACGACAGCGAATGATTCAAAGGCAGCCGAGACTAATTCGTGAAGGTGAAAATTGGTTAGCTACGACCAGTTTTGCAAAACCGTCTTATCTTGAAGGCCGAAACTAAATTCTGCATTTTGTTATGAATCAGTTGAACAATCTGTTTTTTCCTTTGGCCAACAGATCTATATAATGTAAAGTGTAAATAGGACCTAAGGAGTATAACTTTGGAGCGGAGCTTTTAGAGAGAAGTTGATAGGCGGTAACCGGTCATTTTGTTATTGCTTGAATCTGGACTGGACATTGTATCAATGCATGTATTCGCCTCAATGAATTAATAAAAGGTTTTTCTACCTCATGTTTCAGAAATTATGTTTCTATTTTTTTAAGTTGATGAATTAACTGGTTTACTCAGTAGCATTTTAATTTAAAAAGGGAAACGCGTTGGTTGGCTAGGGCCTAGCCAACCCAACATGTTTACCCTATTTTTTGTTTCCTGTAATGTGTATTTAAATTATTAAAGTGTGATTTAACTTTCAACAAATGTATTCATGTCTCATTGAAAACGGATCCGTCGTGTGAAGTAGTTACATTTTCTTTCCCTACAATTTACTTTCCTGCACTTGATTTCAGATTGGCTTTCATCGGCCTAGTACAAGCAGGGGAAAAAAACCTGCACCAGTGCATGTTGGTGTGATAGTTCCTTTTCCTGCAATTCTGTTTATTTGTTTTCCACCGCCTGGTACAAGCAGGAGAAACGAACCTGCACTAGTGCACGTTGGTTTGATGCAGCAAGTTTTCTTAATCTACTTTCCGCGATTTTCTTTCTTTCTTTAAATTCTTATGACATGATAAATGATTGTTTATTTACTTCTGCATTTTGTTAAGATCAAAACCATTCACTTTTATGTGTGCAAATTGATTCGATAGCAAACTAGCACTTGCAATAATTGAACACGTATTTTAAGGATTAAAAGCTAAGTGTAGGAAGCTCTCATCCGGTACAAGAACCAGTTTCTTGCCACAAGTTCTGAGTGCTCTGAACTTGGGAAAGTTCAAAACCTTGCATGAAGTAAAAAGCCTTCAGTAAAGACACTATTTATACCTTCTACATAAATCTCTAATCCTGCACTAGTGCAGGATAGATTAATGCAAGAAGGAAATATCTAAGGAGGCAGGTTTAAGGGCCCATCTAACAAGACTGCTAAAGTGTCTCTGTTAAGGGAAAACACACAGTCAGTAGATTAAACAACCATTAGTGGGAGTGATTTCCTTTTACCTTTAATTCTCTCTTGCAAATGCATACTCTTTCGTTCCAGTCTTAGATTATTTTTGATGGTTCAAGTTGCCTTCTTCTCTTTTCATTTGATTCTGCAATCTTTCCTTTAAATAAAATATGGGTTTACATTAGAAATATTCATACCATATCTGGCATTTCGTGTGCTTCGTCTCTAAGTTTATGAATCCACCGGGTTGACAAATTAAGTGTTGAGGAGTTTGCTTAAGTGTAATTCCTACACCCAATAATATTCATAAATATTTTTTCCATTGTTTATTGGGAAATGTACATTAATATCTTCCAAACATTACCACAATATTACAGCTGCTTAGTTAAGCTTCTACGAATGATTCACTATATCTCAAAGTAATTCAAACAACTCCTTGAGAAGGAGAAAAAATAGAAGTGGCCATGGTGACATGAGTGAACATATATAAAAATTGTATTGAAGGTTTGTCGAGCCCACCATTTCTACATCTCCATCTTGTTGTACAATAGAAGCCAATGATAACATTCACACAGAAAACAAAATAAGAAAACAACACTTACATAGAAGAAGCAAACCCTAACCACAACCCTGCTTCTAAAAAATCTAGCAAGTTATTTATTTATTTTTCGTACAGGTAGAACTTTTCTAAATTAATTGAGGTCTTGTGATGAGGAGATGCTAGGATGGAAAAAACATCTTCAAAACATTGAGAAATCCACACTTCTAAATAACACGAACTCCGATTAACTTTGAAATATCTCTACCTATGCAACACATTATTCATAATGTTTTGGCACAGGTAAACCTATTCCAAAATTAATTGGATATTTTCTCTGATAAAATGTTTGAATTCTCAAAATTTTGGACATCAAATTTTGCTCAACTTAAGGAGCTTCAATTTTTTTATCATGGGACCTCCAATTAGAGCTATGCCAAATTAATAAATAACTTGCACTCAACACTTGACCTAATCCAGGAAAAAAATTAGAAATTCAAGAACTCGCAAGCACTCACAAGCTTGTTTGTACCAATAAATATAAATAAATGCACTATATGAGAACATACTTCAAATTTGAAGCTCTAGGAAGATAAATATACTTGGAAAATTCCTTCCACTGCCAACCAAACGAGAGTCGAGAAAAAACTCAAATTTAAAACCCACTGAAAATTTTCATTAGAAATGTTTAAACTATATTAAATGACACCTGATATATTAGATGAAGCCTATTCAAAACTATCATAGGAATTCATGAAATTATTTATCTACTTGGTTCAAAAAAATATTATGTTCAGGAACATTTTTGGTCTCCTCGTATGCACCGCTTAATTCGTTGAACTCCACTGTTACAACCTACATAGATATGATTAAACAATGTAGGAACTATCAGCACTTGTACGCCTGCTAGAATCAAATAAACTATATCAGTGTCATCTTCAAAAAATGGAAATGTGAAAAATACACAACTTACATAAAAAAATTTACAAAAATTTGGACATGAAAAGTATATCTTTGGTAGAGTCATAAATAATACTATACAGCACATCCTACAGACTAAAGGAAAAATGGGGTCCCAAATTCCTTGTCATTTCCAAAGGAATTCATGCAAATAAACTGAACAAATGCTTGAGTAACATTTAAGAGGGGAAAATCACAGAAGCATCGTGGCTGAGGAGAACCAAATGAAGGAAAGGTCAAAATTTTACTTGAAATATGTTCATGGGTTATAATAAAGATTAACAAGGTGAGCATTCACACAAATCAAGATTTAGTTGATATTTAAGGCAATGGGATCTAATGGTGGAAAAAAATTCGAAGGTCTAACATTGGATCTGAAGGAGCACAAGAGTACAAAGTGGCAGCTAGGGGAGTTCTTCACAAAGGGAACACCTTAGTGTGATAATATTTTGTCTCATCTAAATACATATCACTAATGTCTCCCGAGTTGCACTTTTAAACATATTTCAAGCATATTCTTATAATAGTTCAATTTCATTATATTTAAGTTAATTTATTTTTTGTTCTATTTTATATGTACTTGTCTTTATGGGTTGTATTGTTTCAATTTCTTTTGAAAATTTTAAACAGATTCTATGAATTTTATAATTTCTTTGAAAAATATATTGTTAAATTTAATAAAAAATAGATAAATAAATAAATGTAAATTTATTTTTTTTACAATTGGTTGGTGACTATTTTTATATGGTTTCAAATTAAATTTTCAAATGTAAAAATTATATTAAAAAATATAAATTATTATAAAAAAAATTATATTGGCCAAGCGTCATAACAATTTTGGCTTTGTTACAATAAAATGGGCCAATAACATAGTTTATCAATACCACATTCCCAAAAACCATAACTCATTTCAAAATCAAAATATTCTATAAATATTCTATTTTAAGCTAATTTTATAAAATATATCAAATTAAAACTTAATATTTACAAAATAACAAGATTATTAACCATGGATATTATTACTTTGTAAACATGCTTTGTTACAATATCATGAGTGAGTAATATGGCCTATCAATAAATATCTTATAAATATTTTTTTAATTTTATTCTATAATATTTGTGTATTTACTAAGTCCTTGGCTAGCTAGATGCGCAATCTCTACCCCTATGTCTATTATGAGCCAGTTTTTTTTTTAATTTCACATAAAATTTAGTATATATAAACTTAAATCCAAAATAAAATTTGATATATATCAACTTTAAATCTAATTGTAGATAAACATTTTTATCTAGTAAAAAATTATAAAAAAACTTTATTATGTAAAATTTTTATATCTGTTTTAATATTATTAATTTTAAACTATAAATATAATCAAATAATTTTTGCATAAGAAAATGTATTAAGTAGAAACTCTGCATTCGTTATTGAAAAATATAATATATTATTATATATAACAACGACATGTTATATTTTATTGAAGTTATATAATGATGACCTATTATATAATATATTTAGTGTTTCAAAATTTAATAATAACATTCTTATATAAATTCACTGTAATAATTCACAACTAAAAAAAACTTAACTCTTCTAATATATTGCAAAGGTTACTTATAGGAAATGTGTTAAATGAGGTTTATTTTATTATTATAACATTATGTTGTCATTATCCTAAATCTGACTATGTGGTCCACGGATCTAATATAACTTCTAAACTTAGCATGGTTTTTAGCTCTTCTCCCATGACATTCTAACCATATGTTTTAATTTTAAGAATAATTTCATATAACCTCATTAAACGAGAGATAATTATAATGATCTTGTAAATTGAGGGTTGTTTACATCTTTAGTTTGAAAAATAGGAACAATGAGGACTTAAGTCCATAGTTTTGGAAAATATCACGTGACTACTTTATTGAACATCTTCTGAATGTAAGCGATAACATGTTGTCAACTTTTATGATTTTCACTTAATACCCTATGATGTCTTTAGCTTCCTTCTCAATTAAAAGTAATTTGAATCTAAGTTCAATATTTTCCAAACTAAAAACTTTTTTCTTGACATGAAATTGAATAATGTCCACGACACTAAAGGATTCATAAAATTTAGAAAGCTGTGCCAACTTTTTTTCCCTTCTATTTATATTATACACTTTCTCCTTCTTATAATTAAGGATTTTAAACTATTTATCTTATCATGTACTCGGGACTTGTGACAGTCTTCCCTAATCACTTTTATTTATATTATACACTTTCTCCTTCTTATAATTAAGGATTTTAAACTGTTTATCTTATCATGTTCTCGGGACTTGTGACAGCCTTCCCTAATCACTTTTCTAGAAACTTTACACTCTTTGTTACACCAAGGGTTAGTCTATTTGATTTTCCATTCTACGGGAGGCTTTAAAATAATACTTGTGTACACAATTCTAAAGTGTTGTTGTAAAACGATGATAAAAAAATTCAATATTGTTATTACTGGCTGGGAAGCATAATTCACTTTTATATTCTTCAAAAATGTATATCGTCAAATGTCAAGGGCTTTTAATTCTCATAATTTTCTTCTATGGTATTTTATGCACGTCCATATATAAAAAAATAGAATTAAATATCAATGATCCAATTGTAGTTCATTGTCATTTAAGATGTTAAACTTTACAATTCAATTATATATAAGTATATCATGCATAACATAATATATTAAATTACTTTTGAGCCTATGAATATGAGTCATTTAGTTGGATTCCAACTACTTCATTAAAACAATGTTTTCTCCAACTATAGTAGGCGAGGCCAGGGTTGGTGATGTTGTTTAATAGTATGGCTTGACTACTTATCCTATGATGATAATCCCTCGGAAAGAGGATATTGTCTTAATTTCCTAAACTAGAAATATCATGTTTTTAAGTTGATTTAAACCAATGTATGAATAAATTTATCTATATTAAAAGCATATTTCGAACTAGAAATTTTTAATATTAGGTCTAAAATTTCATCCATGTCGATTGAAATTTTCCATGGTTGAATCATATACTTGTAATTTATATAAATATTGTTGGGTAATATGTGTCTTAGATCATTTATTCCCATAGTAGATTAAGTAATCAATGTTAAATTGTACGAAGGAATAAATGTTGGGCAATGTCTCGGGAGTAATTATTTAGAAATGGTAGTGAATCACTATTGTTTAGTTGTAGGGAATAAATGTAGAGCAATACTATCTAATGAATAGTAAGAAATAATAATTTATTAATCAATTGATTGCTGGTTATACCTTTTAGCATATAGAATTCGAAAACTATAAATGGTTTATTGTTTTGCTATGTCTATTTATTGAGTGATAGGGTTGAAGGAAAATATAGTTTAAATTTTAATTTAATATTATGATACGAAAATTTCATTGAAATACTTATGTTAGGTGTTCAATACTCTGGTTGTAAATGGAGATTCTACATTGTATTGTAATAGTTTATTTGTTGAATATTATGTTGAGTGTGTTTTACTAGAGCATGGGTCTCTTTTATCCTCGAAGGTTTGTACCTCCGAAATCATTATTTAATGGTTGAGTATGTCTATTGTTTCATTTTATTTTTTGTTCACATGCTCATAATTTCTGGTTCTAAACTATAGTCTAGGAAATCATGACCTAGGGGCATTTAAATTATCAAAATCACTTAGGGATCACACTTAGCCTCATCCACAACAAATCTTATCATGTATATGTTTTTTTATGTTTCCTTAAAACTACCACGAGTTTAAAAACTTGTCCACCTTATATAATTATGTCCTTGAAATCCATTCATTATATGGATTTGACTTATGTTCAAAGAAGGTTAAGGGGGGTGGATTTGATCTACTTATGAGTGAATGGGACATGGAAGAATACATATAATCTCTATAGGTGAAACCAAACATTGAACCATTGTAACCATGGCTTCGAGTATAAGTGGCCCTTCTGAGAATTGAAACTTTCCTATTAGTGAAAAACTCCTTGCTTTTTATTATTGGATCCAACCCCTTTAAGAATATTTCTTTGTTGTTCATTATTACAACTATTCTTATTCAATTTCTACAGTTTCTTATCATCGAGTTAGTTTAGGAAGTGTATTTCACACCTTTATTTCCTTTTCATTCGGTACTAGAGTTTGATCCCCTTAGATCCAAGGTGCTAAGTATAATAGTTTTTTAATCTACCCTTCATTTGAGTGGGATTTTTCACAAAATGAAATATTATTTAGGTAAATGGTGCATTTTTTATTATTATTATAAGTGGAAAAATTGACTATCACTAACAGTGGATTATGGGAAGTTAATACGGAGGATATTCTCAGAGATCAAAATCTATGGGTTGTAGTATTTATAGATGAGCCCATTGGTATGAAATATTAATATTGGGTGATTTTAGAGAGGGAGGAGTGAATCCCTATTATTATTTTTCAATTGATTTGTATTACTAAACACTTTTGACGAAATAAATACAATAAATCTCTAGAAGAAGTTGTGGAATTTGTATTAAGATGTATCATTGTTTAAAAAACTTTAATTATAGAAAATTTGTTTTCCCTAGGAATGAATAATCGTGATTTTGTAGTAGAGCACATGAATGAATTTAAGAATATTATGATACAATAAATCATATGAAGCTAAGATGGATGAGAAGGATCATTGCATGAACCTTTTGTGTTCTTTTCCAAATTTAATGAACAACCTAGTAATGAAAATCGGAAGAAATATAAATACATTGGTGTTTGATGTGGTCATGCATTCCTTCATATCATATGAGTTGGTGATGGAAATATTTTGAATCCACGAATGAGGTCATGGATATTCTTGGAATATAGAAGACAAGAGGAAAAACGAGAAATAAAGTCAGATCAAAACTTTATGAGAGACACAAGAGCTAGGAATTCTAAGGAAAAATGTTAGAATTGTCAAAAGGTTAGGTACTTGAGAAGAGACTACAAGGAAGATAAAAATAAGAATAAGAAGGAAAATAATGATCGTTATGATCAGTTTGAAAAAAGAAACTTCTTAAGAGGATCGTCGATATTCCTTTAGTATATATTCATCAACCCATACTTTCTAGAGTTCAAGGTTGATGGACTCTAGAACTTCCTTCCATATGAATTCATATTGTCATCGATTTTTTGTGTATGTTAAAAAACAATGGTGGGATGATATACACTGGTGAACATTCACCTCACTATAGTTGTCCATGCATTAGGGGAATTTTGAGGTCTGAAATGGTCCTCCTAAGGAAATTATAAAATAATAATGTATATAATAAAATAAGATTTCATTACATCATTAAATTTAACAGGGGAAAAAGGAAAAACTATTTTTTCAACTCATATTTTCAACTTATCTCCCTATGGGTTTACTCAAATTTCGAGCGGAAACACTTGTTGGATGAAAATTTTGATTTCTCATCTAAGGAGTACCCATGTTTCATACTTTCGATGGATCATACTACACAAAAAATGAGAAATACATGAAAAACGTGATTGTAAACACATTTTTTCATGTATTTGTCATTTTTCTTGTAGTAGGTTCCATCGAAAGTATGCAACATGAGTACTCCTTGGATGAAGAATTAAATTTTGCATCTAATGAGTACTCTCACTCGAAATTTGATTAAAACCTTAGGGAGATAATTTGAAAATACAAGTTGAAAAAGTAGTTTTTATTATTTTATTACTTATTATTTTTTTTACTTTTCTACTCCAAGAAAGGTGAATCATCCCTTATGGTTGACATCATTATCTTGAATCCTATTGGTTCTTATAAAGTTTATTTTTGTTGTACATTTTTCTTAGGAGGCCCATTTTAGACATCAAAATTCCCCTAATGGTTGAGTCTTCATTGAATTCCTTATTGTAATATTAAAGGGGATTAGTGGAATTTATCACATTTTGTGTCTAGTGTTAGGGTCATATAATAATTGGGATCATAATTTTGAATTGGCAATGTTAAGTCTTGTAATATTGTACATACCTTTGCATTTCTACAAATGTTTTCCATATTAAAAAATGAAAAGAGGGTATGTCCTAAAAGAATAATCAAAGGACTAAAAGAAAGAAAGATCAAAAAGATATAAAATGTGAACCCCATAAAAAGAAGCAAAAGTAAATTCTAAAAGTGTTGCACATTCAAATGCCAATACTCTTAGTTTACTTTACCTTTGAAAATATATTGTATGCAGCTTGTTCAAAATTCCACAATTCATGATGATCATGCAATCTAGTCTTGATCATTCATGCCTTTAAATTTTATGTTACGATAGTTAGTGAATAAATATCTGACCAAACCATTTAATCTTGGAAGATTAGTATTTAGGCAGAGAATAAAAATGAGCTCATAAGTTTAATCTGATCCATTGGAAGAAATAAGGTTAGAAATAAGTTAGTTTTCTTATTAAAATAAAATAAGAAGGTCAACAAGCTCAAATGCACCCAATAAAGGAAAGGAAAAATGTTAGCATGAAAAAAGGGTGGGTAGAATACTTTTCAAAAGTTATATAAGAATAATTATGCTTATCCTTTATCAAAAATATCTTTCTAAAACCCTTCTTCTTGCTAAGATCCCTTTCCCTCTTTATCCCCCCTTATCCTAACCCTCTTCCCCTTACTAAAATTCATTCCCCCATATCCTAATCCTCTTCTGATTGCTAAAATCCCTTTCCCTCTTCATTTCCCCTTATCCTAACCCTCTTCCCCTTACTATAATTTATTCCCCCTTATCCTAACCCTATTCTCCTTACTAAAATCCCTTTCCCCTTTCAAAACCCCCTTCCCCTTACTATAATTCCCCTTTTCCCTTTAAAAACCCCCTCCCCCTTGATAAAACTTTATGTTTAAAAAAAAAACACAAAAACTCACTTTAAACAATTTAAAACGAAAAAGGATTAATCAGGCCCCACTATGATTTGATCCCCCTGCTTAATATATTTCACAACCCCCACTTTGATTTATACCCTTCACATAAATCATACCTGACCCCACCTTCCTTTGAAAAATTCACAGCTCTGGCAACCATTCGATCATCACCGAGCAGATTGGACGTCTTATGATCCATTTCGCACCCCACAACATTCTAAAGTTTAAATGCCAAGGGGGGGGGGGGGCACGAAATAGGTGGTTTTCTTTGCCCGCTCCACTGTCATGTGGCATCTCCTAGTTTTCTCACACCCCCTCATCCCAAACCACGAAACCACCCCTTCTCCATGCGATAAACCACCAAGTTTCAAAAATATAAAACCCCTTTATTCCGTTCATTTCCTTATCTCTGCCGACTTGCAGAAAAAACTAAAAATCAACATTACCGACCAGATTGAAGCCACCGCTGCTACTCAAACCCCTTCTACAACTAAATTTTCGGTATTCCAAGTAATCCTAAATACTTTCTAGCATCAATTAAGCTCATTAATTAATAAATTGAATTAAATAAATGGCTTCTAAAAAACATCAAAACCGTAAACCCCCTGCAACCACCCCTGTTAGATGTCAACCGTGCACCACTGGCCGATAAAGACTTAAAAATAATAGACACGGTCACTAACAACAATCTCTTAGAGCTCCATTGTTGGAGCCATGACAAGTTTGCAGATCAGGCAGATGATATACATCTGTGGAACTCTAACCTACCAAAATACACAATTCCACAAACCAACCAGTTCCCTGAAGTCATCAAAATTTGCCAATTAACCTATTTTCCAAATGAAATAGCCATAGTCACTGCTAACCAAGAAATTCTAATTACTATAACTGCCCAGTCCATTAACCAAATGCTGCAGATTCCATCACAACCAGAGGGAGTGCCTTTCTCCTTTGAGACCCTCATTGAGCTTTACCTAGAGCCAGAGTTTCCTGAAAGGCCTCAAATCTTTCAAACTTTCCTCCCTGCATCAGTGAAAATTCCTAAAAACAACCCACCATACTCTACTGCCATGTTCCCAGAACAAACCAAACAAATTGTGACCATGATGTCCTGTATCCTAGGATATTTTACTGATAAGTGGGTAGATAGATCCATCATTGGTTTCCTCTCTACTTTTTTCCCAAGCCAACCTTCGACCATACTTTTCAACTTTACCCAATTCCTGGAAGATACTATGTATGATCAGCTGATCAAACTGCTAGAAGAAGGAGTGCACAAATAATCCTCAATATTATTTCATTTTTTCATATATTTTCAGTCAGAAAGGTTTATAGTCAACTTACAAAAACTAGACACAGAGGGTAATCCCCAGTCAGTAATATTTTGGACATCCTTAATCAGAAAGGATTCCAATGAATTTAGTTTCAAATAATTTATTGATTCTTTTGTATACCTAGTGGTTAATATTCTTAGCAACAGTATTCAACCCAAAATCAATGATGAAATCGGAAAATTTCTACAGTTATCTGACAAGAGGAAGAAAGGAGACTAGTGTTTATACCAAAATGAAACAGGGATCATAGTATATGGAAGCCAACTAGTCCCTTACAAGCTCCCAAATACCTCCCAATGAGGATATTTGCCTTAGATAACATTAGACAGATCTTGAATTCTAATGAGATAAATTTCCTTTCAGCTAAAAAGAAAACCCATTTCAAGATAAAAAAACCAATTAGGGTCCTTTATATGCAACTGTAGGAATGATGGATAGGAGACAGACAGATGCCTACAAGAGTTAAAGTTCAACTACAGTTTCAAATGGTCATATGACCCCTTGGGCATTGTAAGAAAATTAAGAATTAAGTCTAAAATCACCCATTTCATCCATGAATCTAAGCTTGAGATTGAGAAATATTCCAACCAGTCAGAGTGGTTGGAAAACACTCTACAAGAGGTGGAGGAGCAACTTGATAATAGTTCCATCCTGCTTACTCCAGACCCACATGATAGGAATTAAAAAAGGTCTAGAGAAGAAGGCTCTTACTGAGCAGAAGCTACATCTGATAACAAATTCCAGCTTATGTATAGCAAGAAAACAAAGCTAAACCCAGTAATAGAGTAGGAAGAGAGAATTGAAACAGATATTGTTATCACAGATGATGCAACTACAACACATACAGAAGAAACACCTCTCCCATAATCTTCCAATGTAGAAATCATTCAAAAGAAAAATAGTGCAGAGATTTCAACATCCAGTAAGCCAGTTGAGAAGGAAACGAATATCATTGAGAAATATAAAGAGATTAAAATAAAAAAAATGAATCACTGAAGGTTTTTACATATGCACAATACTGGAAGAAAAATCCCATTGATCAGAATAGGTTGCTTTCAGCTTTTAACCTCAAGACAAGGAAAACGCAGATGACATACTTACAGCTGAAGGTACAAGCCCCCAAAACTTGCAAAGACTATAAAAAGAAAGGCTTTGAAGTTCATGCCAAGGATGTGCATCAAATTGACCAAATTTAATTCCACAAGAAATCATGAGAGATCATATATTCAACCATGACACATAAATCTCTAATTGCCCATAAGTTGTATAACTCCCTAGCAAAATGTATAGTCACAGTTAAAGCTAGAGAGAGCCTCATCGTAAGCAAAAGACAATAGGATTAAGTCACTGTAATATTTGGTAATTGAAACTGGCTATAATCCAACTAACATCAATACAGTAGAAGAACTTATAAAAATAGAAAAATGTAGCCATAGTTGCACTGAATAAACATTTAAAACTACCAACTACTGAGCATCCACAAACCAAGGAGGTTTTGGAGACAGATAATCAAAAGGATGAGACGATGAGATTAATCATCTAGTTGAAATATCAACTAAAGGAAATGGAGACACAGATGGATAAACTTGTACAGGAAAAACAAGCTAGCATGGAAAAAGTTCCCATTACTGCTATTCCCATAGTATCTACATCAGCATCTGTATCGACAGGAGCACTAGTATCTACATCAGCACCAGCATCAACAATACCAACACCCCATCCCACTGATGAGGCCAGAAAATTAATCAAATAAATGGAAGATATATCCATTCAGACTACAAAGATTAATAAGCTCAAGGAATAGGTAAAGAGCTTAGAAGATGGAAATAAATTGGCAGAATTAATGCATTAAGCTGAAGTACAAAAAGCCAATAGATTGACTCACGGAATTCACAAGCTAGAAAAGGAGTTGTCTTTAAGAGAGAATTTAGCCGAAGAAAAAAAAAATTTGTGGGCCAATTTATCATTAACTCAATTAATGATATTTGGCATTCTACACAGATTATTTTGAGCAGAATGACTTGGTGAAGGAAGTCGGTGAGGAAATTCAAAAAGTCAAACCTAATATTGGAAAGAAACCAGAGGAAGCCTCTAAAATATTTAAATTCCTGAATTATAAAAATAATTATGAATTAGAAGAGCTCGGGATAGCTGACATCATAGAGATTATACTAGAAGTAAATAAAGTGACTTCCAAAAGAAATCTAATGATATAGCTTGAGGAGAAATGCCAAATCATGGAACTCGCAGTGAATATGTTTTTTAACAAGTTTGATGTATTGAGACAGAAGGGTCTGCCCAATCCTCTAGTAATAAATGACAAACTCATGAGACATGAGGATTATGATAAGAAGTTAAGGAAATTAGCCAAAGAAAATTCCAACATTTCATCAATAAAGGGAATTCCCATAGTCAAGGTGCTCCTTCAAACTCTAGAAAACGTATTTTACCTTCGGCATGAGGTAAATCACCTTTTTGTAAATAAGCCTATGTTTTCCAAATATTCAGAGGCAGATGAGATTTACCGCAAGATGATGAAAATAAAAATCCCAGATGAAGAAACATGGGAGAAATGGTGTGATTTAATATAAATGGTGAAAGAATAGACAAATAACAACAAGCAAAGAATCAAGGCCAGATATCAGCGAATTGAAAGTTGTCAATATATTTTTTCATAAAGATATTTTATTTTCCTAAAATAAATCCTAGTCAATTGACATGATATATTTTGTAATGTTTTGTATAAATGCTTCATCATTCAAAGTATCACGTGTGGATTTTTGAATATTTTTGTAGTTGACTAATCTCTTGCCTGAGGGTTATTGTACCAATTCAAGTCGACAGACAGAACAAGTGATGCAGGGGCATTAGGCACAATAAAATACTTTGTATTTAAGTAGATATAGGGGGGTCTTATGTTTTTAAATTATTATATAATCCTTAAGTAATTAGAGTGATTTTAATTATGGAGAGAAATTGTAAATTTTCCCAAGTAATTGGAGAACATGAGAGAAGTTGATTTGTTAGGAATGTGAAGAGTCGGGTTTCAGTTTGTTTAAGGATTTAGGCTAAATTTAGGATTTGAGGATTCCAAGGGTTTTGTTGAGTCATTGAGGGAGCTAGATTGATTGATTACCAATTTGTATAATTGTAAGCCTCAATGGCATTCAGAGAGCGAGATCGGAAGAATTGGACGGAGACGAGTGAGTGAGGTAGAAGGGCCACTTGATTACGAAGATCCGGCCGAGGACCGGAAAGCTACGTAAGTGAACTCATTTATATGAAAGGATTTTTTCCGGTATTATATAAGTGTTAATTGATTTAACTACTGTGTGGTAGGCTTTGAGTCTCAATGAGAGTTTGTATGAAAAATGTATGAATAACTCTGTGATAAGGGTCGATAGATATTCTGTAATTTGAGTGTTTAAAGGATGCTACGTGTACGATAAAATAAAATCAATGTTGAGTGATGAGGTAGCTAATATCGATTTTGGGGTATTAAGGAATGATACTACGGGGGTTGAGCCAATTTGGGATTTGTTTGATTTACGGTATATAGAAATAATGAGAGAAGTCTTAAATCGAAGAGGAATGGGTGAATTATGACTCAAGGTTTTGAATTGGAAGTTGTCTTCAAGAAAGAAGAAGCTGGAGTAGAGATAAAGTGAGAACACGATTTAAAATCGAGAAAAACGTAAAGGGAATATTGAAAAGGCTGAATAGGAGTCAATCTCATTTCATAGTAATGAATCGAAGTATGGCAAGCGTTTTCGATCCTTGAGTGAAGGACGGAGGCATTGAGCCATATTCGGAATCAGAGTTAAGGTTACAAAGTGGAAGGTGCGAGTTTAATAAATGAAATATGTGGAACTATGAGCGAAGGTGGAACATCGAATAAACAATAAAAGGAGGCTTTGAGGAGCGGAGCTGGTAGTATCGTGTGCCTTTGCAAGTGGTAGCTATAACACCTTTTTCGAATGCAATATATGCCTTTGGTCGTGACTGGCCATAAGTGGTTTGGAAAAACCATTTCATCACGCAACTTTTGAAGATGCATGCACGTGCAATTTAGTTATGCTATTAGAGTGATCGGATGGGCGCTCAATTGAGGTTTCGAGCGCAAGAGTAGATTGACATTGGATGACAAGTATAGATGCGCGGTCGATAAGCAAGGTAATATTACGTGGACCCAATTACTTTTATGTTGTCGGTGATTGATATTTAAAATCAAAGTTGGAGTTAATATGAATTTACATAGTCATAAACTCATACGCAGAAGTGTTAGTCGATAGCGATGTCAAGCTTGGGTAAGCTATAAAGGACAAAGGGCGCATAGTATATAATTGGACCAAGATCTATTAATTAATATAAATTCTTGGCATTTGGTTTGTTAAGTTGCGGCATATAGTTATATGCATTTGTAATAAATTTCCAAATGTCGAACTGCGGCATGTGGAAATGTTCGCATGGATAAATACTATAATAAGCCTTGGTTTTAGATATAAGAGTCAGGAGCGATGGTTGTTTAACCAAGGTCGTCGTTGTGGGGCTTTCAAAGAGTTTTCATTTGTGAAAGAAACCTAGTATGAGATTTACTTGGTTTTTAGAAAAGCATTTCGAGATGCGTTATGGGTTTTATCATATGGTTTCGACCTATCGGTTGAAAGTAAAGTTTCCGCTTATGTATTTGGTTGTATGGCTTTATGGATCATGGTGAAATGATTTATAAAAGAGCTTTCGTACGACAAATTGAAAGCTAAAGTTTAATATGGTAATGTACTGAATATTGATTCGACGAGGGAGTTGTAAACATGGGTTTTAACCTTAGGTTTGAAGATGA
The DNA here is from genome assembly GCA_034641835.2 of Pinus albicaulis. Classification (NCBI taxonomy): domain Eukaryota; kingdom Viridiplantae; phylum Streptophyta; class Pinopsida; order Pinales; family Pinaceae; genus Pinus; species Pinus albicaulis. Next base: position 1,739,634,083 of record CM076580.1, on the reverse strand, counting down.
AAAGAAAGAGACCTCCTGCATAGAATAGCGGAAATTTGGGGTTTATATGGTTTTCATAAACCATAAGGAATTTATTCTAATATCTCAAATCTGAGATTTGAGATATAGAAGTCCCATTATATGGTATTTGAGATTTGTCGATTTTATTTTTGAGGACCCTTTTTGATGATTGATTATAGATGCATTTTTATATACAAAAGAAATTTGGGGCTTGGGCTTTTTAACCTACAAGCATGTGGTATCAGAGCTAGAATAGCTTTGAAGGTTCAAAGTTTTTATTAATTTCATGTGTGATGAAAAAGAAATCAGATTTTGAAAGCGATAAAGATTTGCACATATAGAGATGCGAGTGTGTGATGAGAGGATGAGGAAGATCATATTTAAAAATCGATACACAACGGATACATATTTACGAGTGGTGGATTTTCATAAATGAATGAAGGACAAGATCATGCGGGATCTTGCAGTGAACCTCGTAGCTTCGATTAAAGCTTGGATAGGGAGAACAATTGCCCGGTGTTCACAGGAGAGGGTGAGTTGATGAGCATTACTTAACTCTAGTTTGAAGTATTTTTTCTGAATTGATTGCAGGAAATTGAAGAAATCTCGGCAAAAAGCGAGATCACAGCTCGAGAACAATGATGAAAGAGTCCAATAGGAGGATTTTTAAAGTAAGAAGAAAGTGTGTCGCATCTGAGAATTCCCAACGGAGGTAGGATGAAATAAGAACATATGTGTTCTTGAAAAGGTGCAGTGAAGCCTAACGAGAGCGAGCAGGTGCTCGAAGGTTCCAGAGATAGGTGCGGGACTGATGCCTGCCAAAAGCCCGGATCGGGAGGAAAGTGATTGGTGAGTAAGTGGCAACATACAGAAGCTTGTTGTTGTAGAGGCTGAGTGCGGCTTGTGAGTGAAGAACTCATGATGGAGGAGAATATGCTTACAAAAGTCATAGAAGAGATAAGCGGGGAGTTCCGAGAGAGCTACAACAAAAAGAGGAGAAGATGCCCAGGACAAATGGCATGAGGAAGAAAGTCGAGTGATGCGCGCATATTGGAAAGAGGTAGTCGAGGGATGGGAGAACAATTTCAAAACCGAAGATGATGGTAGAGGAAAGCCGAGGAGATGTTTGGCTCATGAAGAAAGTAAAGTGGCAGAGCTACGGGTGAGAAAAAAGCGAGATAGATACATGCTTAGCAGAAGAGAGACTAGTCGGGATGATTGAGTACTTAGAGAAGGACTTGAAGACTAAAACTTCAAGTGAGACCCGAGAGGTCAAATGACTTTACATCTAATGATTTTTGTATGTGCTTGGAAAAGGTAAGAAAGCTTGAATAGAGGATGGATGTACATTTGGAATGTGCGGGACTTGGAGTGACTGAGTTGGGAGAAGAGGATGTGTGTGGCCAGAACGCAGTACGAGATGAAGGATGGAGATCTACAAAAGATATTATGAACCATGGTGCAGGTTTAAGAGAGGCAAGAATTTTGTCTTGTCGAAGAGTAGATTATTGATGATTTCCTAAGATATTGGACAAGTCGAGATCAGCTTGATGGTGTATAACCTTGTGGTTTTGAATCTGATAATTGTGATGTGATTACAGTTTTTGGAGAGAAGGATGAGAAATACTGGAGTTGTCACAAGCATGAAGAAGTATTCTCAAAAGATGAATACTTTGAAGAAAAACGCAATGTTGGAGAATGTCTCTTGGTGAAGGAGCGGTGATACATTTATGATGGAGAGCTCGTTCATAACAAAGAAGAAATTCTTGTGAATGAAGAAGGAGAGGATCGGTTGAAGAGCGATATGTGAAAACACCAGTTGAGGTTGTTGAAGCTCCATGCTCCACAACTTTGAAAGTTTGTGTATGAATTTAGGGATTGTAAGTGATGATGAAATACTTGACAATGCCACGGAGAAATTGCATTGTTGAATACTTGTTGGAGACTAGTAGCATGAAATAGAGATTGAAGGCGGGATTCAATACAATGAACGAGGGAAAACCATCATGGAGGCGGATGGTATGAATGAAAGACTTGTTGATAGTCTTGGAGAATGCTTGAGAGATTTCTTTGGGAAAATTGAATCGGCATATTGATGTGTTGATGAGAAGGAAGGAATTTTAGGACATAATATCTAAAATGTTGCGAGAGGAAAGAAAGGCACTAAGGACTTATGATTTTTGTTTTAACAATTGTTTTATGAATGTAGATTTTGTTGATGATGGAGAAAATTTGACACCACTAATCAGATCAGAAAGGGCGAGAAAAGTTTGTAGGAAGACTTTAAATCCATGGAATGAAGAAATTGGATTGTTGGAACATGTCGCTGAATAAACGGAGATTCAATGCGGGGAAGGAGAACCTCAATTTCAAAATTGGGGATTGTGAGATGTGAGGATGCAAGGAATGAGAGACAGGTGAAGATTTTTTTGGGTCTTGAAAAAAGACTTAGAACTAGAAGAAGAATTGGTGAGCGGATCGTCAATTGAGACCATTGGGTCTTGTGATTTTTGAAAGCGTGACCATTTGGTCGTGTTGATGCGCATTTAGAGATGAAAATCCATCTTTTGGAGTTGTCTTGGACACATGCTGAACATGCTGCGAGAAGAAGGAAGTGAGGCTATCGTACTCATGTAAAGAACCTGTTGGATACCGATAATGACAAGAAGGAGCTGATTTGCTCGATGAACAAAGAGAAGGATGGAGGGCGATTTTTAGATTTGCTACGAGCAGGTGGAGAATGTGACTTTTACTCGATAGAATATGAGGACACGAGTACTTGAAGAAATTGAATTTATTGCTAGAATCAATCAAGAAGATGGAAGACAATTGCGAAGATTTTCAAAGGAAGAAGAGAAGAATATCTTGACTAAGTTTACAGCACATTGATGAAATAGCTTGTAATTGGATGGATTTGAATTGTTTGCCTACATTTGGATAAGAGAATGAGATTGCGAACACTAGAGTGAAAAGTGATGGATAGGTAGCTGAAATTATTACGTAGGTGAAGATCAGTATCTATTCGATGAAATTTGAAGAGGAAGCACGAGAAGCGTGCGGTGTTGCTAGGAAAGAAATGTTAGAGAATTGAAGTGTTTCAAGAGGAGGAAGAGACACAAGGATTTTATAACTTTGATGTTTGTTCTATGATTGGAGTGTTTGATGGAAGGACCAGGGATGTTTAGTCTAGAGAAGAAAAGAGATGATGACGGTGATTGGAAATTTAAATACCAGTCCAGATAATTGTTGAAGTCGGAAGAATGAAGAAATTTTCATGGATGACAATCGGGAAGAGTTTCTTGTTATATATGACAATAGGGTATGGATGATTGTGTGGCGACTACAACAGAGATCGAAATTGCGGCTAAATCTAAAGATAGAGCTACAACAAGAGTAAGGACTGAGCAAAGCAGAGGCTCGGAAATTAAAGCAGGGCAAGGAAAAAGCTGATAAGAGTTCAGTAATCAAGATGGGCGGTATCCACAGACAGAAGATAAATTGAGATAAATAAATTGAATTGATAAGAAGAGTCTAGTGGTCAAAGTTGTCTCCAGAACAAGACAACGGCAAGAAAGTAGAGAAGCAGTGACAGCTAACAAGAAGAGCAGATCAAGATGATGAAAGCTTAGCAGAGCGGAGAGATCATATATGATATGGAAGCACAAGTGAAGAAAGAGAATAATATTGCATGATGATGACCGATTTGCAAAACAAAGTGTGGGATCCAGGAATACAAGGACTAAAGCACATGATCAGAGATCATGATAAATTTTTAACCTTTTGGGAGTTTGATGCAGGGGCATTGGGCCGTAAGAAATATTTGTATTTAAGTAGATATAGGGGGTCTTATGTTTTTTGAAAAGTCTTATATAATCCTTAAATAATTAGAGTGATTTTAATTATGGAGAGAAATTGTAAATGCTCCCAAGTAATTTGGAAGAACATTAGAGAGAGTTGATTTGTTATGAATGCGAGTGTGGTTTCCGATTTGTTTAGGGATTTAGGCTAAACATTTAGGATTTGAGGATTCAAGGTTTTGTTGAGTCATTGAGGGAGCTGAGATCGATTGATTACCAATTTGTATAATTGCAAAGCCTCAATGGAATTCGAGAGAGATCGAGCTAAGACTCGGAGAGACGAGTAGTGAAGAGGGTAGAAGGGCCGCTTGATTTCGAAGATCGGCCGAGGACGGAAAGCTCGTAAGTGAACTCGATTTATATGAAAGGATTTGTTTCGGTATTATATAAGTGTTAATTGATTTAACTCTTCGTGATGGTAGGTCAGCGAGTCTCGATGAGAGTTTGTATGAATAATGTATGAATAACTCTGTGATACGAGTCAATATAGATTCTGTAATTTGAGTGTTTAAATGATGCTCTGTATCGATAAAATAAAATCAATGTTGAGTGATGAGGTAGCGAATATCGATTTTGAGGTATTAAGGAATGATATACAGGGTATAGCCGATTTGATTTGTTTGAATCTCGTTATATAGAAATCATAGAGAGAAGTCTTAAATCGAAGAGGAATCGGTGAATTATGACTCGAGGGTTTGAATTTGCAGACGCCTTCAATAAAGAAGAACTAGAGTAGAGATACGTGACAGACACGATTTCGAATCAAGAAAATCATTAAAGGGAATATCAAAAAAGCGAATAGAGTCAATCTCATTTCATAGTAATGAATCAAAGTATAGCAAGCATTGTGGATCCTTGAGTGAAGGGCAGAGTGCATTGAACCATATTCGAGAATCCGAGTGAGGTTACAAAGCTAGGCGAGAGTTTAATAAATGAAAGATGTAGAAGCTGTGAGCGAAGGTGGAACCTTGAATAAACGATAGAAGGTGGTTTTGAGGAGCGAAACGGCGTATTGCACACCTTTGCAAGTGGTAGTTGTAACACCTTTTCGAACGCGATATATGCCTTTGGTTGACACGTGGCCATAAGTGGTTTGGAAAAACCATTTTCATCGCGCAATTTTTGAATATTAACGCACGTGCAATTTATTTATGTGACGCTCATCGGATGGACGCTCAATTGAGGTTTGAAGCACGAGAGTAGATTGGCTGGATTGGATGACAAGTATGGTTGCGTGGTCAATAAGAAAGGTAATATGCCATGGACCGAATTGTTGTGTTTATTTTTCGGTGATGTTTGCCCCCTATGAAATTCTTGACGGGCAAGTGGGAGGGCTAGGTTGTTTTGGAGCCTTCAAGGAACGATTTTTCCACCGAGCCCAACCTCGTTGAAGTCTCTTTGTGCTATGCCTAAACATTAATCCCCTCGCTGATTCCTCACCCTAAGGCTGCTCTTTATCCCTTGTACCACATAAAGTCCCTCGTTCCCCTCTATTTCCCCCATTAGCCCTCACAAAACCCTCCAAAATCACCTCTAAAGTCCCCACACCTTTGTTGTCCCCAAATCCCCCTTCATCTCCCTACAGTAACCCCTTCTAACCTTTAATTTCATTTAAAATGGCTCTAAAACCACTTTAAAGACTATAATAAGCCTGAGCCCTTTCTTTGCTAAGCCCAGTGCCCTTTCCTCCCCATGTAACCTGCCGCCATGACCCTGAGCGCTATCCCCAAAGGCGTTTCCCCTAAACCTTTGAAACTTGTATAATAAGACTTTATATTATAAAGTCCCCCGCTTCACCTCACCGAAATCCATTTCGAAAATACGATCGACGTCGCGGGGTTCACGATCGGTGGGCCCTCGCGCAATAACACAAAACAACAGGGTTTATATTGCACACTTTTTGCTGTGCATGGACGAGCGAGTTTTTCTTGGTTTCCCGACGATTCCACTCACCTTGCGACACGCGTCCGTACGTTACGTTACGAAACCACTTTCTCCCGTGCATTACTCGTTTGGCTCCGACGCCGCTGGCGAAATCGCCGTCAACCGTTCGATCTCGAGACGCCCATCCTACGGCCATCATCGACGGCTAAAGCAGCGCACGGGTTAAATCACCTCCGCCGTAGGTGCCGGCGGCCGCCCTATGTCACCCCTCGCCGTTGATCTCCTCCGCGATCAACGACCCAGATCTGTCCACCCGCCACGTTATAATTCCACGTGTCTCACCGTACAGTTGCCCATCCGTTCATATGTGTTCGTTCCAGGGTCAAAGGTTATCGTTTTTTTCGTTCAAACGTCAGCCCCGACGTTCTCCCATGCATTCTCCACTGTTTCCTCTCTTCTTCCATTGTTGCCTCCGCAGTCCTCATCCCCATCCATCATCGTCATTTCCGACGTGTCCACCACCTCTGTCCATTGTTTTCTCCATAGCTTTCGTATTTTGCAGGATTGTAATGGATAAAGGACAGCCATAATGTGCCACCACTGTTACAGTGGCAGTGAAATCAAGAAAGATTATCTTCAGCGGGTGGAATTTGTGGAAAATGACCTGGGAAGATGAACACCGGACGTGCATTAAAGAGAACAGGGTTTAAACTTTGGAGAAAACTCCCAGTGCCATAAAAGCTCGAGCTAACCAGTCAGAAGCGACAATGGAGCGGTGAAGGATTTCAGTACAAGCAAAGGAGATTAAGGCACCCTAATGAAGATCTAGAGCCTTAAACCAGTAGTTTGAGAGGCAAAGCACCAGTTTGAAGACCCCGAGGATCGATCAAAAGGTCCTGAGCACAAGAACAAGGTGACATCAGGGTTTATTTATCAGCAGAATGTTTTTCTTCATCAAGTACAGGACATCCATACAACCTTTATTATGCACAATGTCCCTGAAGGAATTTCCACCCTAACAGCAGTTCAAAATCACCAGAGCATTTATGTAGCAGACTTCTCAGTAGTTTATTCTATTTTTTTCAAAGCACCAGAAGTACCACAACCGACAAATGTCAAGATCATATCCAGAGAAGATCACCCTTCACAAGGGAAGTGACACAGATTAAATACACAGCAATCAAACAGAATGGGTTACGGCCCTGCATTAATTTTGTATTTAATGTTACATTTAGTATTCACCTACCACCTCAGTCGACCTTCTTTTCATCATCTGCTATAAAACATAGAGGGAAATTATTGTAATGGTTGTTGGTTGTTTATTGGATATCAGTAGACTACAAGCTCTCTCCTCTTGAGACAAGTTCTCTGTGTAATATTGTAAGATAGACTGATATTTTATGTATTCAGGCTGAATGTTCAAGCTGTGGGAAATGATGTACCTGATTGGTGTGGTTTTTAATATGACAAGCATGTTTCTTTGGATCCTGATCTAAAGCAGCTGGTGATGTTTTCCTTTCTCTGTATTTGTGATTGACTTACTTTCATTTCATTATGTTTCTTCAGGCTCGCATCAGAATTTTGGCATAAGACTTACCCTTGATAGGTACCTTATGCTGCTACTCTCCCAGCCTTTATGTTTTCTGCTTATATGTGTGTCTGAATATTGATTTCGATTTATCTAACCAGTGTAGTGGATGTCATTGCCTGCTCTCTGATGTATGGATTTATGGAATCTATGTTTGGATGTTCTTGTTAGGATTTATTTATATGAGTTGAGAACACTGGGAGGCCTAAAACCCTATCTCTGCCTTACTAGGATCTTTCCATCTCATTAAGCCTTTCTAAGATCCCTTGTCTTGCCTCTGGTTTCGTCCAAGCAGGTCTAGAGTTAAATGACCTCTGACCTGATCTATAGACAGAATTGGTTGTTTCCCCTTCACTCATTTTCAGTCATTAATGTTCCATTCCATCAACCATCTCTAAGATCCAAATGCTCTAGATGACTATCCCAACTGAAAGCTTGCACATTGAACACAAGTAAATCCTTTCTTGACTCCACTGCCCATTGGCTTTGATGTTCCCTATGTTAGCACCCAATCTGAACCTCAGGCTGAAAAAAGGCAAATCAGGGTAACAACTAAACCACGCTCAGCCTTGTAGCTAGCCCTACAAGGACAGGAGAGGGCTCTCTCTGTAGAAAAGATATTCAATGACATGATAATAAACTGATTTTAGGCTAGGTATATAAATGGGAAAAAGAGTTTTGATAAATGACTGAATTTCAGGGATGTATGGGACAAAAGGACAGTATGAAACTGAGGAATTAAATCAGGATACAGGGTATTTCATGGGGCAAGATAGGCAGGAGATTTAGCAATCAAGTTGAAATAAGATGGAGTGGAAAGCATGTTTGAGAAGCTGAAAAGGGCATAATAAATGAATCCATTTCAGACAGAAGAAAATACACAGAGTGTGAATGATTCCCCAAGGCAGAGCATATAAGAATGGATTCTACCTTTCTATCTTGAAAACATTCAACTAGAAATGTTGATGAATGAATGGTAAAACATAACGAAGTACATATGAAACACAAATGAGAGATATATGCTAAACTCATACCACATGAATCCCACAAATCAGAGCTGCATCTCTTATTAATTCCTGTCAAAATGTACAATGTAGCGCAAAGATGTTTTCTGCCACACTTTTCCCAGAACTCAGATTCTTTACAAATGATTGGAATTTACAATAAATAGACGGATCTTGCAGGAATACAAATCGATGGGAAGGGGAAAAATTACGACTAAAGATAGAAGGCCAAAAGCCAACAGTCTCTTCGTAAAATCAGAGTTGTGTTACATTCGGTCAGTGAGAAGGCGAAACATCGTAACGCGGATCTTTTTGAATTGTAACTGAAGACCCAATAGGAAATCCGATCCTATTTTCCTACGTTTGCAGATATCTTTATTTCATTTTAGGCTCTCGGCTTTTTGACTGTTCGCTTTCCATCTGCCGTTGTTCTTTGACTTTCTATAGAATGCTAAAAAAATGAATTTATGCTTTCATGAAGGGGAGAATGTATTCAAATGGGAAAGGGAAGGGAGATGGAGGTGGGAATCATATGAAAATCGAAATCGCAATGGACGGGGCGGAGAGATATATGACATACAATAAAATATAACAGCGCCATCGCAAATCGCAATCGGGAATGGGAGGAGGAGCGTGATGATGCATATAATATTTGCGATGCAATTTGGGGGATAACCCTCTGCATATAGGTTAAAACAAAATTTCGGGTTAACAAAGGAAAAAGGCCTTTATTATATGAATTGGTGGAAGTACTAATGGTGGGACCCAAAGGCCAATCGCAATCACAGGTCGGAAGCGGAGAGTAATCGCAATCGGAGATCGGAAGGGAGCGAAATGTGACATATATGGGAATGCCGATTGCAATTGCACGATTGAATATGGGCCCTTCGATCGGCGAGGAAGATCGACGGTGATGGACCAATCGGGGGTTGTTAATCGGAGGTCGCGATCGGAGGGCAATGCGATTGATCGCAATCAGAGGATCGGGGAAGGGACTTGCGATCAGGCGGATCGGGGAATCGTGCGACTGAAAGTTCCGATTGGCGTAGGGCCGTTGGATTGAATGAGGAGATCAACGGTGGAGGGATGATCGGGGGTGATGCGATCGGAGGGATCGGGGCAGGACTTGCGATTGATCGCAATCGGAGGATCGGAAGGGACCTACGATTGATCGCAATCGGAGGGTGGTGCGATCAATCGCATCGGGGATTCGAGCGATTGGTTAATCGGGACATACGTGAAATAGTTTGCGATTGAACAATTTTTTGCGATTGCGATTTATAACAAAAAACTTTAAACTTTATATCATAAGGTTTTTATTATATGCGTGGTGGGGAAGTGGTTTATACGGCGGGTTTATATATAATGGAAACTTTGATTTTATAATAAAGCTTCAAGGGTAATGGTGGGGAAGTGGTTTGGGATCGGATTTAATATAATAATGCGATTTATAATCGGAAAAGGGGAAAAAGGGAATTTTTAAAGGAAATATAAAACTTTAATAATACAAAGTTTTAAAGGGAAAAATGGGGAAATAGGGGATATTTGAGGATATAGGGACTTTTACTTCACTTGAGCATAAATTGAACCATAGTTACCATCAGAGTATGATTGCCGAGTTCTTCCTGCTCTTTCTGTTGGATTCTCTTGAAGATGTTTCTACACCAACATGCCGTGAAAGATTTCACAAAGGACATCACTTATATGGGGCTACTTCTAATTGCAATCGAAAGGCAAAGTATTATGTAAAAGCATCAAACTCAAATAAATATATCTTCTGCCTTTCCTGCTACTGTGATTTTATATTTATCGACTCTTCATGACCTTGCCTAAGACACATTTGGCTACTTGACCCACACTCAGATCTGTGCTCAAGACCTTAGATACTAATAGGACCTCATCCATGACCCACCATATGATTTGGGAGAATCATGACTAATGACCCAAGACCACAGAGGAGAATCTGCAGCATTCTCATGAGGGAAATGATAAAATTAATACCATCGATGAATCCATGACCCAGGCGTAGCTGGTGAAATTTTATTCTGTGAGAGATACCCAGAGAAAATGCAAAAGAGAAAATTTTGATCACTGATGGCAGTATGACAACACTGACACTAACATTGGCTCCAATGGGGATGGTAGCTCCTTGGAGGTGCCAAGAACACTCAGGACTGCATAGCTTTGTTCATTTGCAAGATGAGCCTAAAATACCTAAAGCCGACACAACATACCATACCCATGACCAAGACTCGAAATCAATAAACCAAACCATATACATATCATTCAAGTTTTATAGCCTTCACCTCGGGCCCCAAACTTCAATGACTCTGTACTCCAAACTCTGAATATAACATGGTATATACAATGATGATGACATAAATTCTGATCCTTTGTTTTCAAAAATGGTAGTGCTTCAAAAGCCTACCATTTACTGCTCCTCCAGGGCAATTTTGGCCATCCATTTCTGAAAGCAAGAAGGCGTTCTGTCCTCTGTATGCTGAAATTCTGTATGGTCCTTTCCACAGATTTTCGAACTTACCATGCTTCCCTTTCTCTTCATTTCTGGCATCCCATTTCAACACTATATCATCCAGCTGAAACTTCTCTGCTTTTGTCTTCCTGTCATAGATCTTTTTAATTTTCTCCTGCAACTGAATAGCATTCTGTGACACTTCTTCTCTTGTCTGCTGAAGGTGGATCATTTGATTGATCCTTCGCTGATTTTCATTGTCCTCGCCGCCAGCTTCTTGCAATAATCTCATAACTGGGACTGTAAGGGATGTTGAAAAGATAGCGTCAGTACCATAAACCAGCTCAAATGGTGACATACCTATTGATATTTTACTGCTGACTCTGTCTTCCCACAGTGCGTTGATGAGTTTTCGATGCCAATTTCTTTTGTTTGCCTCTAGCATTTTCTTAATTATATTCACTAGTGATTTGTTAGAGGACTCAACCAAGTCATTTCCTTGTGGATAATACGCTGTCGAGTGGCCTAACACGATGTTGTATTTGTCACAAAAGTCGATCATTTTCTTGGATTTGAACGCTGCTGCATTGTCTGTTATGATTTTACAGGGGCAGCTGAAATGAGATAGAATATTCGATTCCAGGAATTGAATGATTACTGCGTCTGTTGCTTTCCTGGCTGGGACGGCCTCGATCCATTTAGTAAAGTAATATGTCCCTGTCAATATCCATCGGTGATGTGCTGAGGACGCGGGATGAATCTCCCCTATAAAATCGAGCCCCCACTGCTGAAAGGGTGCGTTCACTGAAACTGGTTTCAAAGGAAGTGGAAGCAATTTTTTCTTCCCTTGGAAGATTTGGCATTCGTGAAATTTCATCACTGTCTTATATAAATCAGAGAATAATGTGGGCCAATAATATCTTGATCTCAATATCTTGTTGGTTGTAGTCTTCCAAAACAAGTGACCGCCACAGTCACCTTTATGAAACTCGTGCATTACCTTCTGCGCTTCTTCTTCAACCAAAAAATTAAGCAGAACACCTCCCGGATCTTTCCAATAGAGAGCATTGTCTAAAATGCAGTATTTTGTGCATTTTAGCTTCAGAGATCTACTTTTACTCTTGGACATGCCCGTAGGAGGTGACAAATGCTGAAGGACATAGATGATATCTGAATACCACGGGGACTGTAGAAAAATATCTGTAATTGGAACCAGTAAACCTTCATCTTCCTCTTCTACCATTACGGTTACAAGGTTTATATCTAAGGCGTGCAGATTTGATTGGGCCGTCAATTTCGCCAAGCCTTGGCCTTTGATCAACTTCGTGGGCTTGATCTCTAGATCGTACTCCAACATAGCTGCTATCCACTTGCCTCTCCAACCTTCTGGGTCAGTTTTTATTAACACATCCTTCACCGTGGCGTTAGGAACATATGCTATAGTATGTGAATGTAGGATGTAGACCCTGAAATCCTTCAGTGCCTTGATGAGAGCCAATGCCTGTTTTTCGATAATATTGTATTTCAAAGCAGCATCTCTAATAGTCCTACTAAAGAAGGCAATTGGCTTTTCTATCTCATCTCTCTTTTGCATTAAAACAACAGCCAAGGTGTGCTTATATGCAAACGAAAATATTATAAAGTCTTGAGTGTATTCGGGACTGATCAAAACTGGGGCATTGGACAAAGAAAACTTTACCAGGTTGAATGATTTGATTGCCTCCTCGCTTCATTTAACAGTGTTGTCTTTCTTCAGCATATTAGTCATTTCCCTCAAATGTTCAGCCAGATTGGGTATAAATCGACGTAAGAAGTTCATCTTACCATTGAATGCTTGGATCTCCTTTTTGTTTCATGGCAGGTCTATGAGCTGAATTGCCTCCACTCTGGCTGGATCGATGCGAATACCATCTTTGGAGATGATATGCCCCAGTATTTTTCCTTCATCCATGGCAAAGAGACACTTCTTGGGATTGAGAGAAATTCCAAATTTTCTGCATCACTGAAAAACAACTCTCAAATGGTGCAAATGCTCATCGTCTGATCCTAAAAACACTATCAAATCATCTAAATAAACAACCAAAAAAACATCTTTTTCATTTTCAAAAGCGATGTCCATTGCACGCTAAAAAGTAGCTCCTGTATTCTTCAGTCCAAAAGGCATTTTGGCATACTGGAAGGTTCCCCAGGGTGTTGTGAAGGCAGTTTTATCTTGGTCCATCTCATGCACCAAGATTTGGTTGTAGCCTGAGTAGCCATCAAGTAGTGACATCCTGGATGCTCCAACTACTCTCTGCAGAATATGGTCCATTTTCGGAAGTGGATAATTATCCTTCAAGGAGGCCTTATTCAAGTTCCGAAAATCTATACACAACCTTATCTCTCCAGTCTTCTTACGCACCGGGACCAAATTCGAAATCCAATCAGAAAATCTGATAGGAACTATGATTCCCACTTTGTACAGCCTATTTACCTCCTTTTCAATTGATGGCAGCAGCTTTGGATTTATTCTTCTCAGCTTCTGTCTGAATGGCTTTGATCTGGCTTCATAGGAATAGTATGCTGGATTATTTTTTTATCATACACTTTCAAGTCTAAATAATCCCATGCAAATACATCAGAGAATTCGGAAATTAACTCCACATACTTCTCCTTCACTTCAAGGGATAATGTCTTTGACAATTTGACAAACTTGGGCTGGTCAGCTGTTCTGATATTCACCTCTTCAACTCCTTTCTCTGTGGGCACCAAGCTTGGCTTCTTTGCAACATCATCCTGATCAAACAGCTCCTCTAGAGGTATGAGACCTCTATTATTACATTATCTTTCAGCTGCAATATGTCCATCTGGTTTGTTTCCATTTCTTGATCATCAACCGCATACTCGCCTTCTATGGGAGTGTCCTTGAATTTTCCATCACCCTGTAAGAATGCATTGATCTCATTATCATCCCAAAATACTTGCCAATACCTTAAATTGTCTGGAACAACGGGCTTATGTTTGACATATATTTGAAACTTATTGCTGGATTTCATCGGAATCTTCAGGTTACTTGCAGTAGTGGCAAGAGAATCAGCAATAAGATTCTGCATCCTGGGCACTGCTATCAAAGTGTACTCTGGGAATGTCTTCAAGATGTCCAAAACTGCATTTCTATATGCCCTCAGTCTTGGATGTTTAGCTTGGTACTCTCCTTTCACCTGCTTGATTATTAACTCAGAGTCACCATACACAGAAATTCTTTTTTCCTTCAACTTCTTTAAGATTTTGAGGCCTGCGATCAGAGCTTCAAACTTTGCTTCATTGTTGGAGCATTCAAAAGCCAACTTATAAGCACATACTCTAACATTATTGGGGACTCGTTCAGGCTGAAACATAGGACTCCTAACCCATATTCCAATGCCTGCTCCATCCTTACCAACAGCTCCATCAAAATCCATGCTCCACAAGCCTTCTTCTTCTTCTTGTAGATGTTGAAATTTAGTTTCTTCCTTCTTTTCACCTTGGTTGATTTCTGGCTTTTCATTATCCCTTTGCTGTTGGTAGGCAGAAGGCTCAGAAGTATTTGCTGCTTTGTCTTTTTCCTGTTTGAGGACTTCTCTGAAATTTTCTGAAATCTCAGGTATCTCCTCCACTTGTACCAACTGAACGTCTTCATCATTTAAACCACCATCTGAATATAAGACAAAAGACTCTAAATCTGTGTGGACCGTATTGATGGGATGATTTATTGGCTTGTCTTTGCTAGTGATCATGTATTTCATTTTCTTTTCCCTATATAGCTTTCTCAACTGGCCAAATACGGGGATTGTGGCATAGGAGAAATCAAGCAGTATGGTCCCTTTAAGTTTTGCACCCCAAGACCTAGATAAAAGCATCCCAAACCGTGGTGGGACATCAGCAACAACTACATCCATCAAGACATTTTTGGCTGGGATTTGATCTAAAGACACTACTAAATCTTTGATGAGACCGATAAAATGGACCCTACTTGAGTCGAAAGAATACAAATCAAGGTACTTTCTAGTAACATCAACGCCTAACTTCTCCATGACAGCTTTGGGCATCAAATTATGTGAGGCCCCGGAGTCCAACATGGCGTTATGCAAGATAAACGCATGTAACCTAAGACTGAGGTAAAAGGGGGGAACTTCATTTTATTTAGACTCTTGTGTGGCTGGACCAAAATAAGTTCAGGCTAGTCATCCTCCACATTAACCATATCAGAAACAGGTTCTATTTGCAAGACTTTAGATACCTGATTTTTATATACACTATTCTTTACCAATTCGGTCAAGGGCACAGACACTTTTAAGTTGGAAATTTCACTTTCTAAATTAAAGGAGGGAGACTTTTCTACCTCTTTAATAGGAGGGTTTTTATTCTCTTTTTTCTCTTTCGTTACGCTCTGCTGGCTTTTTCCATTTGCTGTATTAGTATCCACGGGTGCTTTGCTGGATGAAGGATTGGCCAGCTCTTTTCCTTTCTTCCGTGCCTTGTCATTCATTTGGAGTTCTTTTCTCTTTTGAATGGGACTAATTGTGATGTTTCTGTTCCTCAAATAATACTTCCTTTGCTGGGATGATAGAGCGTTCATATACCCTCTCTGGTAATCATCAGATTCTTCTTCTAACACTGCGTCATTTTCCAGGATGAAATTTTCATCCCCTCGAATGTCTGGAGTCGCCATTGTGTATTCTTCGTCTTCTGTGAGGAAAATGGGTTCACCATCAGCTGTGAAAAAATGATTGGTTTCAAACAGGGGACTATCGTCATCTGAGTCAGTCCCTTGCACGTAGTTCTGCTGTAACGGTGTTTTAATCTGCTGTTGTGGCGCCGTTTGGTCCTGTGCCCTTTGTTCTCTCTGTCTAATTCTGAATTTCGACTGTTGTTGTCCTCTAAAATTTGGATTTCTTATTTGGGTTTTAGGTCTATTTGAAATCGTTAATTGATCAACCATCTTTTCCATTGTACGAATTAGTGTGTCCATTTTGTTGTCCGAAGGGGATGCTTCTTCTTTCACCAAGACTTTCTTTTCAGTTCTAGCTCGAGCTCTTCTAGCCAGCAGATTAGCTTCAACGTTTACTGCTATCTTTTGCATCTCTTCAAGTGACGGTGGATCTCTTTCACGCAGCTAATATGCCATGTCGGCATCAAAACCATTCGGAAACTTTAGCATAGCTGAATCCACAGGAGGTTTGAGGTTAGCCGGAATATCATTGTATACCGCATTGAATCTAATACAATAGTCTTGCACCGTTTCACCCACATTTCTTTTAATATTCTCATATTCAGACAGAATTTGGTGTGGATTCCTTTTCACCTCCCACTGGTCTAAGAAATTTGTGTGTAACTCTTGCAAAGTGTGAGTAGAGCCTGTTGGTAAAGCTCTGAACCTCTTTCTCACTTCACCTCCGAAGCTTTGAACAAACAACCTGGTAGCTACATTCTCTTCTTCTACTTCATGCAAGTCAAAAAATTCATTCATCTTGTCAACATGTTGCTGGGCTGTAATGCCCTGAGTGGAATCAAAGATAGCAATTTTACTCTGATAATCAACAGGCATATCATTGAGAACCTGAGGCAAAACCAAGGGTGCATATTGGGCAGCCATGACTCTGGGTGGATTTACAACAGGATTTTTAGGATTCAGGGGAGGTGTTGTTGGAGGAGATGATAACTGGGAGTTGACTGAAGGGGATGTTGATGAATTAGGAGGAGGAAATGCTACTCCTGATGATTCTGAAGGCTCAAGAATATAAGTTGTAGTGATGGACTGAGGTGAATTCAAAATGTAGTCATCAATGGAAGAATTTTCTCTTTGAACTTCAATATCTACAAGAAAATCTGGATATAAAACCGTGTCTTCAAGTGCAGTTTCACACTTATTTCTAAACAAAGAGAGCTCAATACTCTCATCAAAAGAAAACTCTTCTACAAAAAACCATTTACTGGGCCAAGTATGGGACCTGAGAATAGGTGTAGGACTTAGCGATCCCTCCTGCCTTCTAACTATTCTTGGGATAAGATTTGGATTTTCAAACACAGTGGGAGGATTTGGGTCAAGATTAGCCCTTGTATATCTTCTTGAAGCCAGTGTGGTAAAATTACTATTGTACAATATTTGTATCAGCCTAGAAAACTCTGAAATATCATCATCAAGACTTTACAAGAAAAATATTACTGGGGTGATAAGTCTTCTATGCAAAATTTTGTAAGAGTTTCCCCAGTATGGTTGCCAAAGATGTTAGCACCCGAATTGGACCCCAGGCTGAAAAAGGAAAATCAGGGTAACAACTAAACCACTCTCAGCCTTGTAGCTAGCCCTACAAGGACAGGAGAGGGCTCTCTCCGTAGAATAGACATTCAATGAAACAATAACAAAACTGATTTTAGGCTAGGTATATAAATAGGAAGAGGAATTGTAGTAAATGACTGAATTTTCAGGGATGTATGGGACAAAAAGGACAGCATGAGCTAAGGAATTAAATCAGGATACAGGATATTTCATGGGGAAGGATAGGAAGGAGACTTAGCAATCTAGTTTGAGATAATATGGAATGGAAGGACTGTTGAGAGGCTGAAAAGGGCATAATAAATGGATCCTTTTCAAACAGAAGAAAATACACAGAGTATGAATGTTTCCCCAAGGCAGAGCATATAAAATGGATCTACCTTTCTGACTTGAAAACATTCAACTGGAAATGTTTATGAATGAATGTTGCAACATAACAATGTACATAGAAACGCAAAGAAGGGACATATGTAAAACTCATACCACATGAATCCCACAAATTAGAGCTGCATCACTTTATTAATTCCCTACCAAACTATACAATAGAGTGCAGAGCTCGCTGTCACACTATTCCCCTACTTCTGAGTTTTCAGACCTCGGAATTTCAGCCCTACCTTTTACAAATCATTGGAATTTACAATAAATAGACATAATTTGTGGGAATATAGATCGATGGGAAGAGGAGGAATCATAACTGAAGATGGAAGACCAAGAGCTCATAATATTTTTGTAAAGGAAGAGCTGCGTTACATTATTCCTCCTGAAATTTTCAAATATCCAATACGGAGGCAAAACCTGTAGCGTGGATCCTTTAGAATCATTGCTGAATATGCGACTGTTACATTTATGTTTCTTTGGCCTCTGACGTTCCGCTTTCCATTATTTCTTTATTCTCTGACTTTTTTAATAAAATGCTACAGAAATAGAACGTAATAACATATATTCTTTGTGAAGGGAAACCATATTTTCAATGGGACAGAGGAGCGGAGGAGCAGAGAGATATGCCATAACAAACAGCAATCGCAATCGCAATCGGAGCGGAGGGCACAGCGGACTGAAATATTACAGATATGCGATGCGATGGGAGGAAGGCCTTTGTAATAAAAAAATATAACCAAAGTGTTGAATTAACAAAGGGTTAGGCCCTTTATTTATGAATGAGCATAAGTACTGATGGTGGGACCCAAGGACCAATCGCAATCGCAAATCGGAAGGGGAGAGTAATCGCAATCGGGAAGCAGGGATGTGAAATTAAGCGATTAGACGTGGGTTGTCCAATCGGTGGGGAAGATCGAAGATTGTGGGTTAATTAGGGGTGATCCATCGGTGGGAGTCAACCGGAGGTGGGATCTAAAACAATGCGATTATAACGTTCCGATTGGCGGAGGGCCGTCGGATTAAATGATGAGATCGACGTCTATGGTGTAATCGGGAGTATGTCAATCGGAGGGTGTCAATCGGAGGGGGACTTGTGGAGGCACCGATTGTGATGGTGTGATTGGATGAGGGTCGTCCAATCGGCAGGGAAGATCGACGGTGCTGGATCAATCGGGGGATGTGCGATCGATCGCAATCGGAGGATCGGGGAAGGGACCTGCGATTGATCGCAATCGGAGGATGGTGCGATCAATCGCATCGGGGATTAGAGCGATTGGTTAATTGGGACATATGTGAAATATTTTATGATTGCGATTTATGATAAAGAACTTTAAACTTTATATCATAATGTTTTTATTATATGTGTGGTGGGGAAGTGGTTTATACGGCGGGGTTATATATAATGGAAACTTTGATTTTATAATAAAGTTTCAAGGGTAATGGTGGGGAAGTGGTTTGGGATCGGATTTAATATAATAATGCAATTTATAAACGGAAAAGGGGAAAAAGGGAATTTTAAAAGGAAATATAAAAATTTAATAATACAAAGTTTTAAAGGGAAAAATGGGAAATAGGGGATATTTGAGGATATAGGGACGTTTACTTCACTTGAGCATAAATTTCAATCCAGAAGTCAGTTTTGAGAGTGTAGTATACCGTTGCAAAGCTCTTTCCGGTCTCTTTCTATTGGATCTACTTTGAAGATGCTCTAGCACTAAACATGCTGTGGAAAACTTCTCTGAAGGCAGGGACATCACTTGTGGAGATAATAGCCTCTGAATTGTGACTGAAAGAAAAAGTATTATGTAAAGTTACATCAAACTAAATAAATGATATCTCTAATCTTCCTGGCACTGTGACTTTGCATTTACTGACTTTCCTCATGACCTTGCTGATATTTATTGACATTTGACTCATTAATTTGACCATGCTGAGACCTTAGATACTAATGAGACCCATCCTATGACCTACTAATATGATTTTGAGAATGAAGTGACTAATGACTGAAGACCATAGGGAGAAGAATCAGCAAGTACCTCATGAGGGAAAGTTGATAAAAATTACTACCATAGATGAATCCATGACCTAGCGGAATGGTGAAATTTTATTCGGTATGAGACACCTAATATGCAAATGCAAAAGAGAATTTTTGATCACTGATGCCAGTATGACTAGACTGACACTAACAGCAGG